>JACGDI010005406.1:287289-299245 GCA_014898725.1 Jacaranda copaia | reverse complement strand
ATAAGGTCTAGGACTTTCAAAACTATTTTCTAACAGATCAATATAAGAAAACGAAGATCTAACTGATTTATGAGATTTTATAAAATTACTATTATTATTATTTCTAAATTGAATTGAAACATCTCCATCTGGAGTTTGAACAATTTGGCTAACCTCTGTCTGTATTACAGGCTAAGTTGGAACAATTTTTTCCATTAACCAATTATTAGGAAACTCGACCTCACTCCATTTGATTGGTCTACGAGTTGTAATATGAGACTGACTAAAATTAGTTTCTATTAAAATTATCTCATTTAAACTATTATTCATTATTTTACACTCTGGATTAAGAGTATACAGTAGCTTATAATAAATTCTATAACAGATGCAAATTGTTTCTGTATTTGGCATATAATTATACCCCTTAATGTATTTGAATATCTTACAAAAGCATACTTGAGGATATTTTTGTCTATAAGAAAATATCAAATTGGATCAAAGATGACACTACAACAAACTACACTTTTAATAACAAATAATTTTGTTATCATAACGTTGAAATTCTTTACCCAAAATATTGGTAATGAATTTTTCGCTACAAGTTTAGTGCCCTAAACTCCATTGCAAAAAGTTTTAATAACAAAATTTATGATTTGTTATGAATGATGACCATATGGCGACGAAATATATTGTTACTAAAAATATGACATTAGTATAAAAAAAAACGTACTGATTACAATAGATTTATATAGCATAATGAAATACTTAGTTATCAAAACGTTGGCAGTTTTGCCACAATTTATTTTTTGTTACTAATATATATTATAATAATATTATTTATTTAATTAAGTATAGTTACTAAATGTTTATATAATAAAATATTTATAGTTAAATAATATTTTAATTCAAAATAATCATTTCATTACTAATGAGATAGGTAACTAAGAGTTTAGTTACGAATGACTTTAAAAGTTTTGTTACATTTAGCACATGTAATACATTACTTTGTCGAGCCCAATATCTTTGGCACTAGGCTGCTAGCAAGTGGGTCAAACATTAATTAGGGTATCTTTCAAAGCCCAATCTAGGCCCATCTACTCCATAGGCCATTCCAACTAACTGACACCCAAACTAGGCCCAACGGTGATGCACGTGCCTACCTGCCCGATGCTGAGAGGTGTCAAATCATCGAGGCGGAAATCAATGAACTTTTAGATGCAAGTTATATTGTAGAAATTCAGTATCTATCTTGGTTTTGTACTGTTGTACTTGTCCCATGAATGAAGAGAAATACTGCATGTATAATGATTTTACTTATTTAAATAAAGCTTGCCCTAACGATGCTTACCCCCGACTCGTATAGATTTACTAATTCTTTACTCCCTGCCTCGTATAGATTTACTGGTTTACTCTATTGCTGGTTGCCCTAAAGTATGATGGATCCTTTCTAGGATTATGACCAGATATTCTGCTGGTTGCCCTAAAGTATGATAGATGCTTTCCAGGATTATGACTAGATATTCCGCCCACCTAGCCAATGATTTTTGGGCTAGAAGCCCAATCAATAGGCCTACCTGCACCTGCTAGCAAGCCTGCTTGCCCACGCGCGCCTACCAGCCTAATGCTGGAAATGGCAACTCAAAATTTGCTACTGCAAAGACTCAAACCCACACCTATCATTGCTTGCAACAAGCCACATACCAACTTGGCTACAACTGATATTTGTTAATATAAATATGTGCATACATACTTATACTTATTAAGCTTGGTTTCGCTTGTTTAACTGACGAGTTCGAACTGTTCAAAAAAAATCGTCTCATCTCATTTATTCCCCTAGTTCTTAATGTAAATAAAATAAAATATAAAAAATATTAGTCAGAAGAATAAAAGGTGTGATTTTTTTACATTATTAAAAGTAAGTTTTGAAAATTAATGACAAGACATAATTATTTATTAGAATATTTTAGAATAATATTACTCTTTTTAAAAATAAAATAGTAATTGTCATTTGAATAAATAAAATAAGATTATCAAATAGTGAACTAAAAGAAACAAATAGAATGTGTGGGATAATTATATAACATAGTTGCAAGAAGCAAAGAAATTTTATTATATATATGTATATATAAATAGTTGGGTAAGTGAGTAATATTTTTTCATTGTGAGTTTTGGGTAAAGATAATACTATAATAATTCATTTCATTAATCCAAAAATATAATATTAACATACAACTAGAAATATAGGCTAAGTATGTGTTTGGCTAAGTTTTTAATGAAAAGATATTATAAGAATTTTTTAAGCCTATAAAAATATCAAATTTTATCTTTTAAAATAAGCCTTGCAATGTATGAATAAAATAAAAACTTAAAATTCATAAGGTCTAAATTATTATAGGAGTATGCTAAAATGCTAAAAATAAATGAATACCTCTTTAAATTTTGTGGAAGAACTAATAATATAAAACACTTTATGTTAGAAATTTATAAAAAAAATATTTATCAATAATAATTGGCATTACATATATAGTATGTAGCGCCCCTTCCTGAGGTAACACCCAAGCTGAGGCACCACTCCAGTTCAAACATAAAATATGATTCATAATATCCTTAATAGGCGCATAACAAACTTTTCAAACTTAATTAACCAATAACAACGACAAAATCAAGCTATCAATCAAAATAAAACACAATATACACATCATGATTCAACCCCTATATACCCAACAAAATTATACAAGTCTCAGATCCTAGCTAACAGTTGACATATCACAACATCTCGATTCCAAACTTATCATTCAAGAGATCTTAAACTTACACATAAGCACCTATTCAATTACAGATTGTATCCCTTCTTCAGCCCAAGCTATAGATCCACTTTCGCCAGTTTATCCTGTCTGAGAAACATGAATAGTATGAGGGGTAATTCCAAAGGACTTAGTGAGGGATATTCTTATCAAGAAATAATGGGGATCTATCGCGGAAAATCCACCCAACAAATCATCAATTTATGTTCAAAATAGAGACACATCAAGAATAATCAATAACAAGTTCGGTATGCAGACAATGACAAGTCTAAGAACAAATGATATCAAATTCAAGACTTCTAATATGTACTAAGTTGGGGTTGTAATTGTTGGCTTGAATGGCCCGAGATTATCTCAACCAATTCTGCTCGAGAGGTATAAAACATCTCAATCGATCACAGTCGAGAGGAAATACAGACGACTCGTCCATCACATACAACAGCTAGATATAGACCAAGAACTGCACCATCCTTATTGCTCCAAGAGTAAACGAAACAATCAGAGTAAGATCAGAATAGAACAAACCCAAATATAATATGCAGTCCAACAAATCAAAACAAACCTACATCTCAAAATCTCCTTATACCAATCAAACAAATAATCCCAAAGCATGATAGCTTGGCAAACAATTGGTGTGCCCATATGGACTGAATGGCGCACTGCAAATACCTAAGCGAGCTGCTTAGCATACCGCTGATACCTAAGCGGACCACTTAGCGTATCATGACACCCAGGTGGACTGCAAGGCGTGTCCCATGTATCCCAGCATTCAGCATAGGATTGGCACTCAGCACACATATCACCATATAGATAATAGAATAACTGCTCATACAGATGCCCAAGGGAAAATCCCTAGCGCACTGTCAGTTTCAAAGCAACACATCAGAATAGAACAGTATGGCGCTAAGGCAACAGAAGATAATAAATGGAAAACAAATAAGCCAGCATGGCCAATAAACACAGAATTGATAACAATTATGTCGACAAGGTAATCAATACAGTACAGATAGACATATTTGAGATAGATAAATATTAGAATAACATATAACAGACATAAGTTTCGGGCACCAGAACAGATAGAAAATGGAATCGATATTAAAAATAACCCTCATAGGGGTATTTAAATCATATAGTAGATAGACAGATTCCAAATACAGATCAAAATACAATTCAAAAATAGAGAAACCCACACAGGGGCTTATTCCAACCACAGATAAGAAATATAACACCAGATTGGCAGACCCTCATAAGGGTTAGCAACAATCTCAAAGCGAGTTAGACAAAGCAATAGCCCAGAGTGGGAGATCCTCTCCTTTGTAGTCTCAGAAAACTACAATCACCATCAGCAATCTACTAGCCCTTAGGTTTCAATTCCACGTCACCTAATATAAAAGAGTATATTTACAATTAAATCCACATTCAACCTTAAATCTTACTAACATACTTATCAATATTCCAAAACCACTAATTATCCTCTTAACACAACACTTATAGAGCTTAGGCCGCACTATCAATGCAAACATGCTAACTAAGCCACTAATACAGAAATAGTCATGAAATTCACCTCAATTATTAAAGAAGTATAACTCAGTTCCCATTTACATATCTTCCTCATATCAACACCTTAACACTTCAATAATAATCCAATTTCATAAATCATAGCTAAATAGCCTAATTATCTTAATTAATCATAACATTACATAATTTTCATCATCCTTATTAAATCCAAATTCAACATTTAGCACAATATGATCGAGTCCATGATGCTTACATATATATCCTACATGTCTCAGTTCTTGATCTCAAATTATAATTTTGGTCCAATTAACTAGTTTATATATCATAAATAAGCCTAACGATTTACTTAGATTACATCAGGAATCAAATTATTCAATTCACTAGTATTTTACCCAATATTTCTCAATCGACACCTTCAAACCTCAAACTAAGAGCACTACTACAATCGTCAGAACGAGGAGAAAAAACTAGTTAAAATTCACTAGAGCACTACCACAGTCCACCGCCGCCGAAAATGGGACTTCACCACCATATTGTTCCTCTCGTTGTAAGGATTCTAATGCCACCTTTCATTTCTAATTTCGAGTAGTGTACACACCGAAATGGGCCAAAAATTGCCACTTTCTCCTTTTCTCCGACGAGCTTCAATCATTGCCTTGTCATCGTCGGAATTGCCATGCAAAGGTACCTTTGCGATCCCTTCATCAAGAGCTTCCTAACCCTACCCTCAAAATGGAGAATCGTTGCTAGAAAAGAAGAAACCCAGCAAACCCGTGACATCCACGCCTCAGTCCTCCTCTGTTTGCCACCACTTTGCCACCCGGTTGGTGATTCTGAGGTATGGGAGGTGCTGTTTGTGGTGAAGGGAAGAATTTGGTTGGTTGGAGTGGAAGAAAAAGCTGCCAAAAATGGATCGAAGATGGTGACGAAGCCTCGATGGTGAAGAAGAAAAAAAAGAGAGAGAAAAAGGAAGAAGAAAAGGAAGGAAGAAGAAAAAGGAAAGAAAGTGGAGCCCGATTTCTAAAATCTGATCTTTTGACCTTTTTTTTTCATATAAAATTATAAATTATACAATTTTCCCCAAATTTTTCAGAAAATTACAATTAGCCCCAACTTATTCAAAAGTGGTCACAATCAAGTCTACAAAAATTATAATTTGACCCACAAAACTTTTAAAATAATTAAAAAATATGAAATTCATAAAATTTTCAAATAATAATAAAATCATAAATTATAAACAAAATAAATAAAATTTTAGGGGTGTTACATATTAAAAAATTATGGACAAAATTTTTTAAACAAAAAAAAAAACAAAGGGCAATCTAATAAGCAAAAGAAACAATATTATTAATTGCAGTGGTTTAAAAAAATTAATATGAAGTTATTCATTTAGTGGCGGCTACACTAACTACCACCATTTATTATGAATCCTGCGGCAATTTGACTAAATCGCCACTTAACCACCATCAAATTAATATTTTGAGATGGTTGAGACAAACTGTTGCTAAATATATGCCTTGATTAACCTATTTTCTTGTGGTCTATATATATACACACTATATGTGTATATAAGTATGAATAAAAAATAATATTATATATATTTTTCTAAATATTAAATATTATTTAATTTGAAATGAATAAATAGGAAAAATAGATAAAAATTGAAAGTAATTTAAATTTTATTGATAAATTTATATATGTATATTATATATGTGAATGAGTATAAATACAAAAAATAAGTATACATGTATGAATAATTAGAAAGAAAAAAGATAAAAATAAAAGTTATTTAAAATTTTATAGATAAATTTATATATATAAATATGTATAAAATGAGAATATATGAAATAATGAGAAATGAGAAACAATGATAAATTTATATATATATATATAATGAGAAATAGATGAAATAATGGAAAAAGAGAGAAATGAGAATAAAAAGAAAAGAATGAAAAAAAGAAAAATAAATAAAATATGATAATAAAAAGCTATTTAAATTGAATTGTATATATGTGAAATGATTAAGGGTAAATTGATCTTTTTATAATTAAATTATGTTAAATGGGTAACAAATATGGAGAGGAGGTAGTGTACGTGATTTTGTAAAACATAAGGAAGTTATTTTGTGTATATATATATATATATATATATATTCACATGAGGGTTTGATACTTATTTCACAAATCATATGGGAGTAACTTGCAACTAGCCCAATAAAATTGTTACTATCTCAATTAACCCTTACTTTTCTTTTCTTTTCTTTTCTTTTTTTCTAACATAGTGTTTGGTAATATTGAAAAAATTACATTTTGTCCCATTGGATAGGAGGCTATGCACTTTTGGTACTTAGATTGACACTTATAGGACCAAAACTTTAAATTTTTTAACACATTTGAGATAGCACCTCAACTTCCATTAGTGTTCAGGCAAAACTATTAAATTGAAAAAATGTTAATTACCCAACAGCCCCAAAAATTTAATTTATTTATAAAAATTCGACAAAATTTGAAATGCCCAATCAACCTTCATTAAAAAATATTTTAAAACATTATAAAATATATAACAACAACCTCATAAAAAATTAAAAATTTTATATATCAAATAAATATCATTTAAATATATATGATATCAATATAAATATATATAATATATCATATAAATATATACATAAATATATATAACCTACCCCCTCACCACTGGCCATGGCCAAAGGCTGGCCGACCATGGCCAGTTGCTAGCTGTGCCTAGCAATAGGCCATGGAAAAATGGCCCGCAAGCCATGGCTAGCCATGGAAAAAGGGCCAATAGCTGGCAACTAGCCTACAATCGGCCATGGCCGATCTACTGCTAGCCACTGGCCAACTATGGCCTGGCCTATAACACTCCTAAAATTTTCTTAATTATATTTATAATCTCACCATTATTTGCAACTTTCATGAATTTTATTTTATTAATTATTTTAAAAAGTTTTGTGGTTAAAATTATAATTTTTATGGACTTGATTGCACAATTTTTGGAAGATTTGGGGCTTGCATTGGAAACCTTAAGTCAACTAGGGTTCAATAATAATTTTTCCTAAGCTTTGGACTTGACTGCATAACTTAAATTTTTTAGGGATCAAATTGCAAAAATTAAAGTTGAATTTAACAAAACAAGCAACAACTTCTTCCTTCCCCATTTTTCCTTCTTTTTCTCCACCTTTCTGTCTTCCTTTTTCTCTCTGCCTGTGTCCACCCTTCAACACCAGCGAGCTCTTCTGGTAACCATCTTCACCAACCAAATCGATCAACTTCTTCTGCTCCTTACCAACTTCACAGTAACCCTACCTTGCACAGCTAATGGCTACTGCAGAAATGGGGTGGAGAAGACTGAGAAGATAAGTTCACAACAACCACTTGGGTTTCAAATTTTCCAGCGTTAATCGATGACTCTGAGTGGTGCATTAGGTAGTACTCGACGAGGAGACTCTCATAGAAGCTTTGCATGGTGGAGATACACAGCAGCTAGGGCAAAAACCAATAGCTGAGATAAGTTGTTTTGGAAACCTTAAGGCAGTGATTAAACCGTTTTTTGATAGAAAAATAGGAAACCAAGGTTACTGTTGGAAAGCTCTCAATGAGAGGTGTCTAGTGGTGGTAGCATTGAATTTTTCAATGGCAGCACGGTGGTGATAGAGAGATAATCTTCTCATCTCAACGTGACGAACACTCCTATGTTATTGGTTTGTGGTTTTGGAATTTCAGTGGTGAATTTATATTTTTATTTAATGCATCAGGTTATATATATACATGTTATACATATTGTTCCTTGCTTAACTACCCTTGTAAATTACCTAAAATCAGATATTGTGATGAGATGGGATGTTATGTGTATGTGCATGTGTTGATTAACCCTATGCAAGGAATAAGGAGTTTGGAAATGTGATTTTTGGGCCCAAATTCATGAATATTGCCAAGATTTAGACTTGAATATGATGTTAAGGATTGTATTATGAGTTCAAATAGTATATGATTGGAAATTGATTTGGAATGAACCACATGTGTGATTGTTTGAGATTATGATGACCTTAATTTGTATATAAGATGAGGTTAATCTTAGAATTGTACAATTAGTGAGATATTAGGTTAAAGTGATGAAATGGTACAAAAATGGGCTAGTATTTTCTAATATTTGAAACAGATGTCGAAATTGAAACGTACTTGGGAAACATTAATGTTATTAGCTATTTTTCCAAGATAATAGAGTCGTTAAGCTTGAAATTATCGTGCTAATAGGTAAATTGGTAATCTTGAACTATAATAAGCATGATAATGATGTGCTAAATGATCAAATGTTGGTTTTGACTACAATTATGCTATCTTGGTTAGGTGGCGAAGAGATGGAACCTGAGGATCAATGATTGTGACTTTTGACTACATCTCCTAATCTAACAGAGGTGAGGTTCTCCCACTCTAGGTTATTACTTTGTATAAGCTTACTCATTGCTTGTTGGAAACCCCTGTGAGGGTATGCCATTTGGCTTTGTTACCTCTATTGTTCTTGTGGTATAACCTTTGTGAGGGTCAATGTGCTTGACTATACCTACTCATAACTTGATTAATTATTCTTACTCATTTGCTTGAGATCCATACTTGTTTGTACACTTGATCATACTCATTTTGCTTGATTGTATACCTCTGTGTAGTTTAGTACTTGTATCTGTCGATTAAATCATTCTTGATTATTTTGGCACCCAAAACTCCTATCTGTTTGATTAGTACTTGATATGTTTGATTCTTGGTATTGTTCTGTTATTAGTTGCCTTGTTGGCATATTCAATTACTTGATTTGTACTTAACATACTTGTCACACTTGTTGTACTTGTCTTACTTTCTTGGAAATAGTAATTGGGCAGAGTGCCAATCTTGTGTGGAATGCTGGGATACATGGAACACACGTTGTAGTCCATCTTGGAGTCCATGATACGCTAAGAATTTCCACTTGGGTATCAACAGTGCATTGGGGATTTCCCCTTAGCATTGTAGTATGCCATATGGTCTATTTGGGCACACCAATTATATATCGAGCTATCACGCTTGGAAGTACTTGTTTGAATGGTATAAGGTGAATACAAGTATATCTTAATTGCTTTATTGGAATGCATATAATATCAGGGATTACTCATTGTACTCGTTCTTGCTTGTTTGTAATTGCTCTTGGAGCAATAGGACAAGAGAATTTCTTGTTGCTATTATCGTATTGTTTGAATCGTAATTGCACTTGTACTACTTGTTAATTTTAAATCCGTTAAGATGTTCTCTTTCCTTAATAGATTCCTGTTACTGCTTAACTATATATCCCTCACTAAGTCCATTAGACTTACCCTCGTTTCCTTTAAATTTTGCAAACAGGCTTGACTAGGAATGAAAGTTCAGATCAGGCATGAAGAGATGTTCCCTTTTGTAATAGTCAAATGTGGTTATGTTCTAATGGGCCTTAAGAATGTTGCATGTGATCCTTAGAGATGTTGTAATGTGTCAATGACACTAAGGATACTTTTGGATTGTACATATACACTTGTCACTCTTAGGAACAAACTTGGGGTATGAATGCTACTGTTAGTGATATCAATTAAGATGTGAATTCCACTACTTATCTTGTAATGATATTTGAAAGAAATTTTCTTTGGGGTCTATTATCGTGTTGCAGGTTTACATGTAAAATTGAATTGTTTTGATATCTCAATTTAGGGTATCCCGAGTGGGGTGTCATATGGCCTGGTGGGGGGAAGGGGGGTTGGGTGGAAGAGGGAGAAGGAGGAAAAAGAAAATATATATGTATGTATATCTACATTTTTACATATTATAATTAAAAATATTTATTTTTTTAAAATTATAATTATATTGTTAGGATAAAATTTTAGATTTTATTTTTATTTAAATTAGTTGTTTTGATTAAAACTCTAAATCTCACACATTTGGACTTATTTATTTTTTATTAATTAATAAATTTAATAAAATTAGTTTAAATTAGGGCTTGTTTATTTATGAATTGGAGCGTTTTAACAAAATATTTTAGTAAAATAATTTTTTGGAAGTGGGATTGGGTAATGTTATGGTTGTTTGTTTGTATTTTGGGTGGTAGATGGAAAATAAATTGGAAAAAAATTATTTGTTTATTTGTATTTTAGTAGAAAATAAGATATCATATCAACAACTTTTTTATTGGGTTGGTAGGGTGAAATTGATATTTTAAAATTACTATTGTTAGCATGATATTTTTAGATCTTATTTTTATTTTTAAATTATTTTTTAGTTAATAAATATTTTTTTATATTTAACAAATATATTCAACTTAATCTAATTAAATTATTTTAGATATTATTATTTAATATTATTGAGATGTAATTTAAAAACAAAATCATATTTAATTAAGAGAAGCACTTGATTTTTATTTTTATTTTTATTTTATAATTAATAAATATGTTTAATTAAATTTGATTGAATTACTTTAGATATGTTGATGATTTTAAATTTTTATTTTTTTAATTCAACTTCAATTAAAAGATTATTTACTATTTAAAAAATTATTAATAAAATTATTTAAATTTATTTTGAGTAATTTAAATAATATTAAAGTTAAACCCCCATATTAAAGTTACAAATAAGTTCAGGGGCATTTTTATCTGAAAAATAATCAAAATAGCTTTTGAAGGATATTTTTGAATTTTAATATAAATTTTCAACCAACGTCTACAAATTTGTTAAGGATGCTAATAGTTCTTCAAAATATAAATTAAATATATGGGGATGAAAAATAATTTTATTAAACTTATAACTATATTACTAAGTTTATATAACAATAGTACAAGCCTACAAAATAAAAATATGAAATGATATGTTCATCTTACATATAATTATAGAGTATAGTTAGATATTTTAAAATATTTAGAAGTTGTTTGAGTGGGTTTATAAACTTCTCAAATTATTTTATAAGATATTTGATAATTTATAACATGTCAAAAAATATTTCATTAATTATAAAATTATGAAAAAGTGTTTCTTTAATTATAACATTTTATAAGAAATGGTAACTATATTAATTATAAACTTTTTATTACTAATACCTTATAAGCTCCAAAATTTTATTATCCAAACACTTTAAGAAATTATCTTTTAAAAAAATTTAATATCTTACAAATTCAAAAAATATCTTATAAGATGCAGAAACTTTAAAAACATCTTAGAATATTCAGGAGTTTATAAGACATTTTAAATAAGTTTAGCCAAATGCCTTCTTAATGTCCCTTTAGACTCTAGCTAGTTAACAATTTTAGTATTTTTACTATTTTATTTTATAATTAAAAAGTTTATTCTAATTTAGTTCATTCTTTCTAATTATTGATTGACTATATGATTAATTAATATTAATAACATGACATCAATATAAATTAATTATAAAGTTAAGCAACAATAATTTTAAAACACGAGAAGGTTTTTTGCATTTTTTTTCTTTCATAAGGGTTTTTTTTCATTTCCATAGGAGGTAAAAATGTAATTTTTCTTAAAAAAAAAAGAAAAATTTGAATTAAAGCCTAAAGTAGAACATAAAACCTTAAATTGATAATATTCCCTTAAAAAGTTAAAATTGATCAATTTTTCTATCAAATACCATCA
>JACGDI010005406.1:256870-287189 GCA_014898725.1 Jacaranda copaia | reverse complement strand
TAATATTCCCTTAAAAAGTTAAAATTGATCAATTTTTCTATCAAATACCATCACAAAGTGGTTTTGAGAACTAAAATAAAATAATATATTAACAGTAGAGACTAAAAGATGAACTTTCATTAGTTGGGGACTAAAGTGATTCTAGAGTACAACTTGAGGGACTAAAATGATTCTATACTTTTATTTTTTATTAATTAATTATATTCATTCATTTTACAATCAAATATAAAAGAAATTAAGCTTGGTATAAATTATTTATACCAAAAAAATGAAAGGAGGAGCTAAAATTGTTGTGGGGGGGGGAGGGGATTCAAAAAAATTAATGGAATTCATTTTGGAGGGAATCAAATTTTTGGAAGAATTAAATTAAATTATTATGTGGAATTAATAAAAAAATAATTGTTAGCTTTTAATTTGTCCTAAATTTTGGAGGGAATACAAAGATGGAGGGAAACAAAATTAGGCAAAACTACAAAATTGGTCTTGTACTTATATGCCACTAGTAAATTTTGATTTTATCTTTTTCGCCTACAAGATTGGTACAATATAACCTAAAATTTTGCAATTTGAAGACAAATTAGGTCCGAAACTCATTCGTCAGTAGCCTAATCCTACATGGCACTTGATTTGGAACCACATGGTGTTATATCACCATATTTGTCTTCCTTCTTTCTCTCATGCCGATGATGTGGCAATTCCACATGCCATATCAACAAAAACATGAAAAAAAATAATAAAACATATACAAGTAAGAGAATAAATTGGAACTTTTATTGATAAATTTTATTTATCATACTTGAATTAATAAATAAAATATTTTTATTTTTAATTGAACTATTTTACATATATTTATGATTTTAAAATTATTGTGTAATTTAGAATTAATCTACTAAAAATTTGGTCAAGCCTAATTAATAAAAAAGATCTTGGTGAAGTCCAATTAATCAAATCTATAAATCAATATGAAACTTAATTCATTAAGAATGGCCAATTAGTAACTCACTAGAAAAATGGTCAAGCCCAATAAGAAAAAGATTACAATTGACGAATTTTATAAGTTAATATGAAGCTCAGATCATTTAAAAAACTTTCATGCCCAATTTTAAAAAAGTAGTTGGTGAAGTTAAGTTAATCAATTCTTTAATTAAGAAAGACACAAATTTTCAAACAAAGTTCAATCACGAATTCACTATAATATTTGTAATTCAATTCTTAAACGAAGTCTAATTCATCAATTCACTAAACAATTTGGTGAAATACAATTTTTAATTAACTAGAGGAGCTAAATTAACCAATCTTTAGATTAATGTAAATTTCAATTCACCTATTTACTCACGAAGTTATAATTGGTGAATTTCAATTCTTAAGCAAGGCCTAATAAATGATTTTTTAAAACTTTTTGTGTAATTCAATTATTAAAAAATAAATTAGAGAATCACAATTAATTAATTTTTTTAAATTAAAGTCAAACCCACCACAATTGTTTTACCATTGATGAATCATTATTCTTAAAAAGAGATTAGTTGAAGCCCACAAAGAAGCCAAGTTTATTAATTTATTGAAAAATTAGGCAAGTTCGCTAAGAAAAAAAAAGATGTTGGTAAAGTCCAATTGAAAAATTTTGTAGATTAATATAAAGTTGAGTTCATTTAAAAATTTATCTAACCCAATTTTAAAAAACAAGTTGGTGAAGTTAAATTAACCAATTCTTTAATCAAGAAAGGCAAATTCTTAAATAAAGGTCAATCACAAATTCATTAAAATATTTGTAAGTCAATTCTTAAATGAAATCTAATCCATCGATTTACTAAAAAATTTGGTGAAATACAAATTTTAATTAGCTAAAGAAGCTCAATTAATCAATCTTTAAATTAATGTAAATCTCAATTTACTGACGAAGTTATAATTGGTGAATTTCAATTCTTAAACAAAGCCTACTAACTAATTTTCTAAAACATTTTGTGAAACTTAGTTCTTCAAAATAAATTAGAGAAGCACAATAAACTATTTTTTTAAATTAATGTCAAGTCCAATTCTTAAAAAATGACACTAATTCATTGTAAAATTAGTGAAGCCCAATTAAAAAAAAGAGTTGCTAGAGCCCAATTAATCAACTCTGTAATTTAATGTCAAATCCAATTCTTTACCAAATAACTTTAGTTTACTAAAAAATCAGTGCACTCATATTGATAAAAGGAAAAGTTGCAAAAGCCCAATTAATGAATTCTTTAAGCTAATGTCAAATCCAATTCATGTAGAAATCTCAATTCACTAATTTACAAAGACAATTATTGAAGCCCAATTAATAAAATATAAGTTAGTAAAGCCCAATTAATGAATATTTCAAATTAGCATGAAATCTAATCTGTCAATTCACTAAAATATTAGTTAAGCCAATTAGTAAAAAATAAGCTTGTCAACCCAAAGTAATCAATTATTTAAACTAATGTGAAGTCCAATTAATAAAAAATGCACCTAGTTCCTTAAAGAAAGTCTAATTAATCATTTACCTCAATTCAAATTTGTTCAAGACAAAATCTTAAAATGAAGCCTAATTCACCTCTTAATTTATTATAAATTTGATCAAACCTATTTCGTACATGAGAACTCCCAATTCAATGAATAATTCACAAAAAATTTATAAAACCTAATGTTTTAAAGAAAATTGGCTCAACTAATGGATCATTCGCTTCAAATTTCTTCAAGGTCAATCCTTAAAATAAAACCTAGTCTAACAATAATTCACTAAAAAATTAATTAAGCCCAATTATCAAATTTTTTAAATTATTGTGAAGCCTATTTCTTGAACAAAAGCTCAACCCAAAAGTATTTGTGAAAATTTAATTTGATATCCATTTATAATTAGGAATGAAAATCATTGTTATCATATGTGTAAAATTGATATTTGGAGGGAATGAATTTTGGAGGGAATTTAATTGAAGTTTAGTAACAACAAACTTTGTTACAATACATTTTTTTTGTAACAAATATTTCATTGTTACAAAATGTACCAAATTTTGTTACAAATATATCTTCTTATATAAAATGTTATATGTAACAAAATAACATTTTTCATAATGAATTATTATTTAGTTACAAACATAAAAAATTTAAGGTAACAAATTTAAGTGAAAGCTAACAAAGCTGTTACTTAGTTACTCAAGAAAATTTTATTTATAACAAAATATTAATTTTGTTACTATATATCCAACATTTGTAATGAATTTTATCTTTGTAACCAAAGATTTTGTTTTGTGAAGTGCAATTAGTTGTAGTGATTAGTCAAGTTAACTTAGACAGTTAAGTGAAAGGATAATTAATTAAATTAAAGACTTTAATTTGATTAATTAGAAAAAATAAATTTTGGAGGAAAAATTCAAATGAGATTTGAATTAGAATCTCAATTAATTTAGAATTAGATTCCAAATATAATTAAAATACACATGAAATTCAAATGAGATTTGAATTTAATTTTCCACCTTAGCAACCCCACTTGGCCGCTGCTCCTCATGCAATGTGTGATGCCAACTTGACATCATACATTTTCAGCAACTATATAGATGTAGAGAGAGATAGTCGGCCACTATTACAATTGGCGTGAAGAATTAGATTCTTTGCAAAATTCCCTCCAAAACCATCTTGCAAGCATTGTATTCATGTGTTGAAAGCTTTGCTCTCTTCTTCTTCTTCCCTACAACCAACAATTGGCCTCCACCATTATTGTATCTCTGGTATTACTCCAACTTAAAAACTAGAAATTTGGTAAAATCTAATTGGTGTGTGGATCATAACAATAGAGTCAAGGCACTTGATTTGCTAGATTTTGGAGATTTGCTTGCATAGAGTCCAATTTGGAAATTTTCTCCAAGGAGTTCCAGAACGATTTTTTATCAAAATTTTTTATAGAGATTTCATCAAGGTGTTGAGAAGCGCCATTAATTTTTCAAAATATTTGGAGAAGTTTTGGTTGGGCGATTTTCATACTCTTCCAGCTACGCTAATGGCAGACAATTTCTAGACTAGTGAAGAATTCACTAGCTTCTCCATGGATTTTGCTTTTCAAGGTAATGCTTTTGTCAAATCTGAATCCCTAACATAATTAGATCCTTGTTATGCTTGTAAGCACTAGTTAATGTAATGTTTTTGAAGTTTTTGATAATTAGATCCTAGTGCCTTACTTTCTTTTAGTTCTTGCGCAAGGCAGTATGAAAATTTGAAAAAGGAGTCTTCCAAAGATGAGGTTATAACCAATAATCAAACATTGAGAATAAAAACATAGTATCAAAGCTAATAGGGAGCCGGCAAATATTTTGCCCTAGGTCTCTTTTGGGAGATAGAAAATGGAAGAACTATATTTGAATGGTATGCATAGAGCTATAATACTTCTCTAAAATTATCCATTTTGGCTAATTCGTTGGGCTCCATGGGCTTAAGGTTAGACGTTGATCATGGAGATTGGGTACTTTTCAATTAATGAAATTAATTGAATTGAGTCGATTAGTTTAAAAGTGTTTTAAACTAAAATGAATATAAGATATTCAAAAGTCACAAGGAGTTGTGAGCCTATGTTCAATGAATGGTAGAATGGGTTACACACAAAATTCAATTTGATTCCTATTTTATAGAGGAATTTTTCTAAGAGTGGGAATATTCACTCATAGTGGACCAATTTTGAGGTGATCAATTTTGAGGTTAATTTTGGCTTGATTAATTTAAGTATTAAATTAATCAATTAATTTAAGAAGTTAAATTAGATCAATAATTAAAGAGTTAATTATTTGGTGCCATTTGATCTCCAATTGATAAAAGTTAACTTAAAGAGTTAAGTTAACAAAATTAAGCTTGTTGACATAAGAGTTAAGTCAATGGTTAATTAATTACTTTAAAGTGTTTAATTTAATTAATGAGAAGAAAATATTTTGGAGGAAAAATTCAAATGAAAAGTTCATTTGAGTTGGCATTTTAATTAATTTGAAATTAGATTCCAAATTACATAGAACTGCACATGAAATTCAAATAAGATTTGAATTTGCATTTGCCAACTTGGCATGCAAGTTGGCCGCCCACCTGGAGGAAGGTGTGATGCCAACTTGGCATCACACCATCCTCTCTCTATATATAGATATAGAGGAGGCATATATTCAGCACTTGCATTTTGGTGTGAAGATTAGAATCTATCATATTTCCCTTCAAAAACTCTCTCCAAGCATTACCTCATGTGTTGATACTTTGCTCTCTATTATTCTCCTATCTCAAAATCCACCTCCACCATATCTTTTCTCCTTTATTTCTATAGCCACAAGTGAGAAGAAATTGTTAAGCTCAATTGGTGTGCGAATCATTACAATATAGGCAAAATATTTGGTTCGCTTGCCTTCGGAGATCTATTTTGTAAAGTAGTAGTTTTGACAATTTTTTTCCAAGAGATCCAAAGCATGTTTTGCTCTGAATTTTTTACTATGTCTTAATCAAAGTGTTGAGAAAATACAGTAACTTTCTTTATTTTTGGAGGTGTTTGGACGAGGCAAAAGTTGCTCTCTTCTAGCTACACTAGTTTCTGGCAGATTCTAGATTGATGAAAGGTTCACCATTTTCTTCTTGGAAATTCACTCATCAAGATAATTCTCTACCTAAATATGAATCATGAGTAGGTTTAGATCCTTGTTAGCTTGTGTAGCCTAGTTAGTTTCAATTTTTGAAGTTTTGATTATTAGATCCTAGTGCTACACTAGCTATCAAGTGGTATCGGAGTGTAATTCATGCTATGATTTGAATTTTTGATTGATTGATTCGTGTGATGAATTGATCAAATTATCCAAATTCTCTATTCATATGATGGATTGGACTGTTTGGATGATGTTGTGTGTGGCTCCTTGATTGATGAATCGAAATTATGCTTATATGTGTTTTAAGAGTTAATTCATATGTTAAGCTTGCTTTAATTCATAGCTTCTAATGTTGAATGTTGATTTAGCATTAGTTGGTGTTATAAGTTGATATATCATGTTAAATTTGGCCATAAGATGTTTTGATCATTTTTGGATCCAATTGGATTGGATTTAATTGGAGATTTTTAGAAAAATGTTATACTCACTTTAACTTGATTTTTGAAGCATGTTTGAGCACTTGAAATTGCATTTTTAAAAGGCGTTTTGAATTTGAAATTTCATCTACAATGTGTAATTTGATGTTTAGGAAGTGTCCTAAAATTTTTGGTGCACAAAAGTTGAGCAAAAAATAGCTTGACTTGGTCCTAACCCCCAAACAGGTTTGCTGCTACACCATGGCAGCACACAAGCATGGTAGCTGGCGCACCTACCACTCAGCCATGTGCACACCTGCGCAGCAGTGACTAGTCTTGGTTGGGATGAGTTTTGAGCTCATTTTTTTGTTCCTTAAATGATCAAAATTGATTCAAATCATGCTAGATAGGTGCACAAGTGTTGTGCAAGTTCTCAAAATTATATTTGACATTTTTTTATTGTTTCTTGAATCTTGTTAAAGTTGAAATCCAATTGTTGCAAAAATAAGATGCATAATGGTTATAATTATTTTTACTTGGCCAATTAATTATTTATGAGAAAAGCATTTAATTGTTGGAATTGAATGCCAATTCTTAATTTATTTATTGTTCATTTAAATGTAGAATGAATGATTAATGAATGGAGATGATCATGAGCCTTTAATATTAATTTTATTTGTTTCAAGTTGTTGAAATGAGTTGTATTAAATGGGGCTTGCATGCCTCTTTGTTCTACCTTGTAAAGTTTATGAGAATAGAACCACCAGGAGTGAGGTTTTCTTTCTCATCTAAAAGTTGCAAAGAGCAAAGAAGATCCATGGAGGCTTGAAAACCCATGAATGCATAGGGATACACTCATGTAATAGTTTAGTTTAACCAATCCACTTAAAATCAACCGAATGATGCACCTATGGCTGTAAGTGTATCACTTGATTAGGCTCATGGTTATCTCACCCTAGGTGCATGATAGGTGCATTTGCTTATTTATGCTTTCATTTCCTGTTGATGTATGAGAATCATGTTTAGGACATAGAAAACCTAAATAAGAAGATAAAAGAAAAATGATGAGATCTTTATAAGCAGAAACCCTCAACTTGGAATGTCCAAGTATTTTCAAACATTAAGTAAAAATGGATACAAATTTAAAGACTTTTAATTAATCAAAGCTTTCTACCAATAGTGTACGCATTGATGATGCTACTGAATTTTTGTGATGGCACTTGAAGCAGGGGTCACACTTAGGTGGAAAGCTATGAGCATATACTTAGCTTACGATGCACCTTTGATTTGAGGCTTCCCACATATTAGCACTCAAAGCAAGGGATGTTGTGGAGCGGTCTCAAATCCAAGTTTGATTGGTAGGTTCAACTTAACACTTAGTAATGTAGATACACTCGAAGCGGAGTGTCTGCATGAAAAGTGAGGCAAAATATATTAAGAATTGCATGAGATGCAATTACCAAGCATTGCTTACCTTTTGATTATTTGTGGATGGCACTTGAAGTGAGGGTCCACTTACAAGTCCTTAGGATTTTGATTCTCACTAGGAAATATGATTTTCCAAATTCTTCTTGGGGGTGAGGGATTTGATAAAATAGTGGGAGAAAAAATATGGTTGAAAGACCATGAACATGTTTTCAACATCAAGATTCAATCACTGCTTATATCCTCCTTTATGCCTTTGAGGATTTGTGAAATCTCAAGAATCGATAAAATTCAACTCCACACTATTTTAAAAACCAATAAACTAATCGGGCCAAACTTCCACAATTGAATTAACCTCAAAAATTGTTCTAGATTCCAAGAAACGGATATAGGTCATATATCATTGTACTCCTGGTCCTTGTGGTATTAATGTACATCTAGAGATACATGAAATGTTCACAAATTATGCTAAGGATTGTCCTATTCCGTAGTCTTATGATGATATCTACAAACTTCAAAAATCTTAAGGACACATAAAGTATACCTTGGTTAAAGTTTGCAAGAGTTGTAATGCAAACGAGATATGAAAGATTCATGTTGTCAAAGATATTTTACAAGCTAGGATGAATGTGAAATCATGTGTCATCGTCTATGATCTAAAGATGATTATGCTTGAAAAAGTTTTTCAACTTAGATGTAGTGATGGACAATGATTTCTATGAGGATTTGATCCTCACATCCTCGCCGAGTTTTAGTAATCAAACCTTTGACACTTGTTTCCTCCTCCAAGTCTATGTGCCCTAGGGATACTATAAAGGGAGGTAAAAGGAAAAGAAGTTCTTCCTCCAAGGAAAAACAACCATTAAAGGCATCGAGTGGTGTCTAGAAGATTTTAGAGGATGTAGTCAATATTTACTTGTTTTTACTTTGGCATGAACTACTAGACATGAAGGTTTGTGAGATCTAAGGTGGAATCATACTCCTCATCTCTGTGAAGGGCGAGTGCATCTCTTATGTATTCTATAATGATTGATTTCTAGAAGTCTTTGCACAAGGCAGTATAACAATTTGGAAAAAGAGTTTTCCAAAGATGAGGTCATAAACTGGAATTGAACATTGGGAATAGAGACATAGTATCGAAGCTATTAAGGAGCCGGCAAATATTTTGCCCTAAGCCTCTTTCGGGAGATTGGAGATTGAAGGATCATATTTGTATGGTACGCATAGAGTTATATAAGTTCTTTAAAAGCATTCATTTCAGTCAATTAGTTGGACTCCATGGGCTTGAGGTTGGACATCAACTATGGTGATTGGGAACTCTTCAATTAATAAGATTAATTCAATTGAGTCGATTAGTTTGAAAGTATTTTGAACTAAAATGAATATAAGATATTAAAAAGTCACAACAAGTTGTGGGCTCATATCTAATGAATGCTAGAACCTATTAGGTCACACACAAAATTCAATTTGCTTCCTAATTAATGGAGGAATTTTTCTAAGAGTTAGAATATTCACTCCTAGTAGATTGATTTTGAGGTGATCAATTTTGAGGTCAATTTTAACTTGATTAATTTAAGTGTTAAATTAATCAATTAATTTAAGCAGTTAAATTAGACCAATAATTAAAGAATTAATTGTTTGGTGCCATTTGATCTTCAATTGATCAATGTTAACTTAAAGAGTTAAGTTAACAAAATTAAGCTTGTTGACTTAAGAGTTAGGTCAAAGGTTAATCAATTAAATCAAAGTGTTTAATTTAATTAATGAGATGAAAATATTTTGGAGGAAAAATTCAAATGAAGAGTTCACTTGAGTTGGCATTTTAATTAATTTGAAATTAGATTCCAAATTAGATTGAAATGCACATAAAATTCAAATAAGATTTGAATTTGCATTTGTTAACTTGGCACCCACCTTGAGGAAGGTGTGATGCCAACTTGGCATCACACCATCCTCCCTCTATATATGGATATAGAGGAGGTATATATTCAACACTTGCATTTTGGTGTGAATATTAGAATCTTTCACATTTTCCTCCATAAACTCTCTTTAAGCATTACCTCATGTGTTGAAGCTTTGCTCTCTATTCTTCTCCTATCTCAAAATTGGCCTCCACCATATATTTTTTCCTCTTTTCCTCCAGATACAAGTGAGGAGAAATTAGAAGTTCAATTGATGTGTGGATCATTACAATAGAGGCAAAATGTTTGTTTTACTTACCTTTGGAGACCCATTTTACAGAGTAGTGGTTTTGACGAATGTTTTACAAAAGATCCAGATTATGTTTTGCTCCAAATTTTTTCCAATGTCTTTGCCAAAGTGTTGAGAAGGTACAATAGGTGTTTCGTGGTTTTTGGAGAAATTTGGATGAGGAAAAAGTTGCTCTCTTCTAGCTGCACTGGTTTCTGGCAGATTCTGGTTTGGCGAAAGGTTCAACATTTTCGCCTTGGAAATTTGCTCATCAAGGTAATTCTCTATGTAAATCTGAATCATGAGCATGTTTAGACTCTTGTTAGCTTGTGTAGCCTATTTAATTTTGATTTTTAAGATTTTGATTATTGGATCCTAGTGCTACACTAGCTTCATTTATAACCATCTTTGGGTATGGGAATAGCTCTACGATATCAATCTGTATTTTGACATGGTCTTTTATTTACAGCATAATATGTGCCCCCAAGTAACTTTGAGACCAAGAATGTTTTGTTCTGGTTGCTTGCGTATAGTTTTTAAAAGGATTGAAAGAAAATGGTTTGCTTGTTTTTTGGACTTTATGGAGATGAGTTATTTTATTGTTGCGGGAAATGTATCTGGAATGATGGATCTTGATAGAGGTGATATTAGTCTAAGGAAATTATTATTTTTGAAGAAGGGTTTTGTTCAAATTGGGTTTTGGACTAAGTTTTCTCTTTTATTTGGCTAATTGATTTTGAAGTACTATTATGTCTTACTTTTATTTCATGCAAAGGTTAGCTAGAATAATACAATTCAAGCAAGATTTCATAAAAGATTTTGAATAATTTTCTTCATAAACCTTGAAATCTTCTCCTAAAGTAATTTTACCTATTTCCTTTAACTGACCAAAAATATCAAATTCTATTGAAAACTCTTTATTTGATTAAGAATATCTTTCCATGATAAATAAACACCTGGTTTTGTACCAATGAAAACCACCTAAAAGTTTGATTTGGAGTTTTGATTAGTTTCATGAAAAAAGATGTTCAATGCTTGTATGCTTTTGAGAAACTATTGATTCTTACCATCGCCACTCCAAAGATTATCAAGGAGGTATTGTTGTACTTAATCAATGTCTTCATAGCCCTAAAATACCTGAAACTTGTTTGGAACCAGTGGTAGGATAATGTGTCCAATTTCCATTTCCTACATATAAAATGGTAGAACATGCTTTATAATTTCATAGATAGGAGGTTGAGCAATCCTTCTCTCATTCGGTTCGGTTCAATTTACATTTTTCTATTTTAACAAATTAAATTTTTTGGTTAATCAAACCGATTAAGTTTTAACTGAATGCACACCCCTAGATGGGAGAAATGAAAATATGGAAAATCATGTATAACGTTCAAGGTACTATTGTGTAGTTGCAGTGGCTATAGTAGTGGGATGGTAGTTACGTCATACAAATTTGAGTATTAGAAATAAATGAGGATATTTTAGAAAAAATACTTAAAAAATACCAAAAGCAAGATGGTTCTTTATTAATAGTATAACTAATTACTTAGCGGTAAAATAATTGAATTTGTGAAATTTAACAATGCAAAAATGTGTTTAATTGTTTGTGTTTAAAATGATTGCTTGCAAAATTATACACACGCTAATTTTATAATAAAAAAGCCCACTGAAAAATGAAATTTGTGAGTGTATGATTAATACATATGCTTGAAAATGATATTCTAGGGATTATTCTTAATAGAAAAGTTATTGAAAACCTCTTTATATAAATTTTTATACAAAAAAAAATTTGAAATGATTTTTTAATCGAAAATATCTATTCCCTTAACTTTTCAATCTAAAAATCCTCTCATTAACTTTTACCAAGTTTTGGAAGCAATCACTTTTGAACTTTTTAGTTATGGTACTTTTAATTATTAATATTAAAATATAAAAATGATTTTCTTTTACTGAATTTATTTATTTGTAGTAATAACTTTTATTAGAATTAAATTGTTATCTTTGAAATATTAATTTTCTTGTTTAGTTCATTTAGTTTTGAAAATTTAAGAATTGTCTACTACTATAATTTATATTTCTAAAAATCTAGGAATTTTTTACTCTAAAGATTTTTTTCATTAAAATTGAAATATTATAGATAAAAATCTATTTAAACAACCTAAGAAAAGTTCTATTGATAGACTTCAATAAATAAAATTCATTAATCTAGCAAGGTAAGAGTGATTTAGTATAAAAATTTTAAACTTGAAATTTAACTTGAAAACATGTTTATTTTTATCGAACTATTTAATTAAAGAATTTGCCAAATTTTTAGGAATTAGAAAATTTTAAAAGATTTTTCAAAATTTATTAGGATTTTTGTTCATATGCAATATTACATCCAATGAAAAAAAAAACCTAAGAAATTATAATCTTTATTTTTTTGGTTTTTTAGGCGGTCCTTCCACCAAAATTAAGGAGTCTTGGCTCTAAATCATGGCTATATAGGAAAAATAGAAGAAATCATGACTGCAAATTTTGGCTGCATAGGAATTTTTTTTGGCTACAAATTCTTATCTTCGGTTCAAAATTGTTATTCTCTATTGTGTTTCTTTATCCCAGAATCTCTTTGATATTGCCTTTTTAGAAATAAATTTATCTCCAATTCTCCCTCTCCCTGTGGCTCACTAAATCTCTTTTGCTAATTAATTCAAGTTTTTTTTTCTTTTTTTAAAAATTTTTACATTGAAATTAGTTTTTTGTTCATATTGGACAAAGAGCATTATAGAGCATACGAAGGTCATTTGGTACTATCTTAAATATCATTTAATATTTAAATATTAGCAGGAAATTACAAATTCTATGATTTAGTTGAAATGATGTATCTAGCAATATTCCAATTTGAGTTTTCAAAGGGTCTATCCTTTAACTATTTCTTGATTGGATTGTAAATGCAGCAGTAGTTGTGAACCTTTAACCTTTGTTCATAAATTAATTATACATGTTTTGGTACTTCATTAGTGGCTATTCTTTTCAATTGTCTCGTACTTGAGAGTTATATTTGTCACTTTTTCTAGTAATCAGTTCTAGAATGAGTGGAAAATCAGGACCTCCTATGTGTTAAAAGCATAGAAACACATTATGAGATTAAGTTTACCTCATAATAGAGGTGGGAATTAAGCCCCTATTATTCCTCTATTGTGAAGACAAAGGCTGGATTTGGGGGTATATTATGAGGTGAATTTAGCTTCATAGTTGGAGTAAAGCCTCTATTGTAAGGTTGAATTTGCCTTACAATAGATGCACATAATTAGCCTTTATCTTCATAATAGAGGCTAAATCCACACCTATATTATGAGGTGAAATCAACATCATATTGGAGCTAAACTCATTGGGTGAAACAACTTAGCCTTGTTATGCTGATTTCAACTTAAAAAAAAATAAAAAAATAGGTTTATACAATTTTCTAGTTTCTTAGACTTTCTCATATTGATTGTTCAATTTCATGTTCATTGACAATGAAAGTGGTTCCAATGCTAAAAAAGTTAATGTATGTTTGTTTGCATATCAATTTTTATTTTTTATTCAAAATTTAACAAATTCTTTATGACCTCGAGCATATGATTCTATTTAGATAATAAGTCAGATAATAAATACCATTATTAAGTCTAAGTTGGAGTTGTCTAGAGCAATAACGTCTTTTGATAACACAAGTCATTTAAAGCATAAAATGGTTTAATGCATTGACTACAACAAATGACATGGTAGATGAACCACCAGACCATTCTTTACCTCATAACTTCGGTAATATTTGATGAACCACTAGAGCATTTTTTTTGTTGCAGTTGTATATATATACCAATTTAAATTAATGCATTACACTTTGAATGTTGTAGTTTCAAGTAGAAAAAGGGGGTCACTTTTCCTCCAACAAAAACCTTTAGCAACTAAAACATTTTAACTTCCTTGACCAGATAAAAAACAATGAATGATAATACTAGAGATGTAGGTAAACTATGGTTTACTTTGTTAAAATTTCACAATTTACACACCATCTAAATTTAAGTGAAAAAAAAAGATTTATTTATTTATTTGTTTACAGGAAAAATGGCTAGAGAAGAACCCCAAGTGCTACACAATATTTACTTATTTGTTTACTGGTAGAATGCTTAGAGAAAAACCTCAAGTTCCGCACATGCCGCATATATTAAATGCACATATTAGAATTGATGTTAGAGGTATTTGATACGCCTAAGATGGAGTAAATTTTGCCAAACACAATATTATTTTAACTGTAGAGAAAATTGATGAAAGTTTTAAACTAAAAGTTCGAAAAGGAATAAACCATATTCAAAGAAGATAGAAAAGTAAATGAGACACTGGATTCATAGCGTTTTGGCAAGCCTACATCCACTACCTAAGTTCTTCACTAAGATTTTTAATATGTAAATTTCACTCATAATTCAAAAGAGAATTAGTATAAATAAGTTTAATTAATGTGAACAAGCAATTCAAACCAACTAAAACTATTCTAAATAAACTAATAGAGTGGAAGGGAAGAAATATTCCAAAGTTCATAACACAAAAGCTTGCATGGCTGACAGTAGTTCCAGCTAGAAGCATATAGCACACCACTTTCTTCTCTCCATTGAGGGACTTCAAGGAAGCTAATAGTAAAAGCTAAATATTTTTGTAAGCAAATGCTTATTCTTCTAAAAGCATCTCTTCGAGATTAATTAGTAATTCTTTGCTCATGTTGGATGTTCTATTAGTAACTTTCCATAGAGGGGGCTACAATGTTACCTTTTCAAGTTTGAATGTTATTAATAAATCAAAGAAGATTTTTCAGCCTTTGTTAGTGTCTCCAATGCATTCTTTCCACATGAAAGAGATTAGCAATATTTTATCCAAATAATACAATGGTCTTAAAATGGAAACAAATCATGAATTGCTCAAATCAAGAAAATAAATATATTATTGTTATCCATCTAAACAATAATCCCAACAATCTCCCCCTTTTTGGTGATGACAATTATTTGATTAAGTGATTCCCCTATTTTATGTGCTTGATGCAGAAAGAAAACGTTTAATCATATTCAAGATAAATAAAAAATGATGAGTTTGCCAATTTCCTATGGAACTACCAAAGTCAATAATACTATGATTAATTCATGGCTCCCCATGAATGTGTATATTTTGTTAAGATGGATAATGTGATTCAAGGAAGACATTGCAGTCATCTATTTTAAAGGGATAATATTCTAATATTACAAAGAACTAAAGTGATAAGATATCAAAATCACAAGCATAGATTGCCACGTATAGCATACCAATTTATCAAAGTAAGAAGTACCAAAGTACACATAAAGTACCACACTAGCAAAATAAGATTGAAATAAGAAGTACCATAGTTTATATCAAACTATCAAAATTAGAAGCACCAGAGTATGTCACCACAACATTATATAACCAAGAAGTACACAAAAGAAGGTGGCATATCAAAATCATATGACAGACATAGAAGAATTGGTGAATCTTAATTTAAATTTTAATCTTAATCTTATTTTCTCCCCCTTCATCATCAAAAAGAGGAATTGGAACCAACAAAATGATGACAATAAAGCTTGCGAACATCAAACTAGAGCTTGGACATCTTTTGTCAGAGAGAATGCATGGATCTTCAAGAGAGTTAGTAGTATCTTGGAGTTGATCACTAAGATGGTCAAAAAGATAAAGAATAGTGCACAAAGTGGAAATTTTTTTGGAACAAGGAGGGGAATGATGCAATTCAGCAAAGTACTCAGTGGAAGACTGGCTATAGTTTATGTAAATAGGAGTTTTGCCATTACGCCATGGAGAACTACAAGGAGCAGTGGTAGGACCAAGAATACTCTTATACCAAGTACTAGAATCAAAGTAATGAAGATGCATTTTATAGAGATTTACCATATCAATCAGATGATGTTCATGCAAATCTTCTATCCAAGAGAAAGGAAAAAGAGATGCCTTCCTTATGCAAGAAACGAGTAAAAAGCATGTCATAAGGAATAATGTTTTGTGAGTGACTAATAGAATAACCCACATATTTGAGAATTAGATAGCTAATATTAACTTGATGGTCTTTAAGCTATATATAGAAAGAACAAGAACAATAACTCATATCAGTGGTGTGTCTTCTACTACCATTTGTGGCAGATAATATAGTTATGCTGATAAGGCGATAAAGTATGAGTGGCTTAGTTTGTTCATTGCAAAACCCCTACATGGTTTATATAAGTTGCCACCATAAAATAAACAATGGGCTCATAAAGATTGAAAACAGGGGAAGGACACCATTCCCCACAAAAAAACTTAACATTTTAGATGGAAAACCAAGATGATGATTAATAGTATCAGTAGGGAAAGTAACAAACTGACCCAAAACATATGAATGCACACTAATAGTTTAAGTAGACTCATTTTCCTTAAAAGACAAGTTTTCATGGAAAAGCATTATTGAGAAAGGATATGAAATTTCATTAATAGTGATAAATGAATCCCAACTATATGTTTCACATAACAAGAGAATCAAAATAAATGGAAGCCTAGCAAAGTTGACTGCCTCCCCTCCCTACCTGATTCTTGCCTTAGCCAAAGATATTAGAGGCGAATGTTCCAATTGCCTTGGGTAAGGAAAATTTCACTGAGTCACTAAGGGTTTTAAAATCCTATTCATCAAATGGGAGAATACATGGGTCAGTAGGAATGGGAGAGAGCCAAGTAATGGAAGATGATACCAAAATTAGAGAGCCATCATGAGAGGGTTGTTTAGTAGATATTTCTTTCATTGATATTATGGAGTGAGATCTTGCCAAGTGAGAACCAGCAGAAGGAGAAGAATTAGAACCAGGTTGCTATGGGGTTCTTCAATAGGTTCAGGTGCAGTGAAAGGTTTTGTAATAGTGGTGGATTTTTTGAGCCACTTAGAATAACAATGGAAAGAAGATGATTTTGTAGGAGAGGTTGTATTTATTGGAAAAGGCAGTTGATTGATAAAATTCAGTAGAGAAGGTGTGGTAGCAATGGTAGGGATTTCTATGATTGTGAGAAAAAGTCGATAGTAAGTGGTGGCAAAAGGCAATTCTATGAGTACGCTTGTGCGAGCTGTTATCATTACAAAGAAAGAGAGGCGATAGAAAAGATTTAAAAAGTGTTGGAACTAAAGGGATATTTTAAGAGATGATGGGTTATTTTAAGAAGAAAGATTAGAGATTCTTTCTTGAGAAAATCACATCAAATTTATTTAAGCAGGAGACTTTTGAATTCCAAGTAGCTTTTCAAGAAAACTAAGTTTGTCATCCGATAGGATTTAGTAAATATATCAGCTAATTAAAAATTGGTATCAATACTTATATTTCCTATTTTAACTTGATACTTAATAAATGGTGCCTAATTTCAATATGTTTGGTGTGAGAATGCAAGATAAGATTATTTGCTATGTTAATGGCACTAGTATTATCACAATGTATAAGAATATTATGAAAATGAAATCCATAATCAAGTAAACTTTATTTCATAGAAAGGAGTTGAGTAAAGTAGTTACCTAATGCCAAGTATTTCATCTTAGTAGTGGGGAGGACCTACAACATTCTACTCTCTACTACATGAAGTTACAAGGCATTTGTCCAGGAGTTGGCAAGTTCTAGAGCTATTTTTCAATCTGCTCAACAACTTTAACTGGCATATAAAAATACAACAAGGTTAAATTTAGATATTTTAACGTGCCATAATCTAAGGCCTTAAGTTCCTTGAAGATAGCGAAATATCTTTTTCACATATTTGAGGTGAGACTCTCTTGGATTTGCTTGGAATCTAGCACAAAAACTTGTTAAAGTTAAGATGTTAGGCATGCTTGTAATAAGATATAATAAGTTGTCAATCATCCCTTTGTAGAGCTTTTCATCAACACTATTTTCATAGTACATAAGTTAAATACCTTATGTGGAGCCATTAGAGTGAGGAGATTATTATACGACTCCATGCTAAATTTTGTTAGAAGTTGTTGTGTGTATTTTTCTTATGAATAAATGTGCCTAAGTAACCTTGTCTAATCTAAAGTCCAAGGAAGAATGATAGTTTACTAATTAAACCCATTTGAAATTCATTTGTTATGCATGCTGTGAATTCTGCACAAAAAGCACTATTGGTACTTCCAAATATTATATCACCAACATATATCTTAATTAAAAGAATTTCATCAGAAAAATGCTTGATAAAGAAAGTGGTATCAATGTTGCTCATGGAAAAACCTTTGGAAGTAAGAAATTGCTAAAACTTTCATGCTTTGCACGATAGGCTTGTTCAAGCCCATAAAAGTGCTTTGGAAAGTTTGAAGACATGATTTGAAAATTCTTGATTTTAAAACCAGGGGGTTGTTCAATAATGAATCTACTAAGAAGATTACTTTTAACATCTACTCAGAAAAGGTTAAAATTTTTATGCACAACAAATGCAATTAGCATACAAATGGACTCAAGATGTGTAACTAGTGCATAAATTTCATCTTATTCTATACATTCTTATTGTAAATGAGTCTAGCTTTATTTTGAATGACATTACCTTTTCAACAAGTCAGTTTTGGAAAACCAATTTGGTTTTAATGGTTGGTCGATCATCCAATTATTCGACTAGATGCCATACTTTGTTCTTGTCAACAGATGATAATTCTTCATTCATTGCTTCCATCCATGAGTTATCATTGAGTGTCAATATCTAAAGGTTCAATAAGAGAGAGTAGAACAAAGTTAAATTTAGTAACATTTGATTCTTTTACCTATGATCCTATGATGATTCCGCCTTGGGGATTGCTAATAATCTTGTTTGCTAGATAGCTTAAGACGTGCTTGAATTTTTTGACTTTTGATTCATTGTGGACTTTGGAACTTCTCTTGGAAGGGGAATTACTATGTTCTTCTTGAATTTTGAAATTTCCTCTAGTTTTTGGAGAGTTTGTATCTTATATGGTCTCTAAATTTAATCAACACCTACATAAATATGCTCAAGGTTTTCTTGGCAGTAATAGGATAAGTTTCATCAAATATAACATGTATAGATTCTTATGGTATTCACTTCCATTTATTATATACCCAATAAGCTCTATTGTGACTAGAATATCTAATGAAAATACTTTCATGTGATTTAGAACCAAACTTTGCAAGATATTCACGACCATTCAAAAAAAAATTACTTACAACCAAATAGCCAAAGATATAAAATTTTAGGAATATTTTCATGCCAAATTTCACCAGGGGACTTTTTCATCAATGGTCTTAGAAATGCACGATTTGCAATCTAATTGTGGTATTTACTGCTTCCTTCAAAAATAAGTTAGGCAAATCAAATTCATTCATCATATTTTTAGTCATTTCTTGCAAAGTACAATTTTTCCTTTAAACCACTCTATTTTGCTAAGGAATTTTAGGAGTAGAAAAAATATGAGAATATCTTTTTTGTCATAAAATTACAGCAAAATCATTATCATTGAACTCGATACCATGGTCCCTCCTAATTATAATATAGCTTTTTTTATTTTGTAATTTTTTAGGTAAAGGAATGAAATAATTGCGCACATCACTTTTTATGAGTAAGAAATAAAACTAATGTGAAATCAAGAACACATACTTCTTACTGCCAAGAGATTCAGTTTTCATAGGACCAAATAAGTCTAAATATAGTAGATCAAGATATTTGAATGATACAATATCATTTATTGGTTTGAATGAAAATTTAACATACTTTCCTTTGACATATGCATCACATACTCTATGTTTAATAAACTTAACTTTAGGGATGTCTCTAACTAATTCTCTTTTTGCAAAATGAGTCAATAGATTCATATTCACATATCCTAAGCTCCTATGCAATGCCCAACATATTTCCTCAGTAGCAACAAGACATTCGACATTTTGATTTAATATGTTATCAAAATCATTGTGAGACATGTTGTTTTCATGAGATGTAGTAAAGATTAATTTCCTTGTCTTTTGAAATAATGCAGTTACTGGGTTGAAATTGTACTTTATATCCATAATTGCAAAGTTGGTGGATACTTAGCAAATTGTGTTTGAGTCTTTCTACCAACCAAACATTGTCAATGGAAATATTAGTTCTTCTGTCGATCATTCCTCTTCCAACAATTTTGCCTTTAGTTTTATCGGCAAAAAGAACATTACCTTCATTAAAGTACTCAATGTTTAAGAAGGCTTATTTGTTTCCCATCATATGTTCAAAACATCCACTGTCCACATATCATTTTCTTTAGAATGTGCCATCTCTATTGCTTTCTGCAAAATAGACTATATTATTATTTTTTAATCATACTTTGTTAGGTCCTTCTATGCTGTCTTTTGGCAACCAATTAAAATTGATTCCAATATCTCACTTTTGAGGGCATTAATATGCAATATGTCCAATCTTTCGACATGAATGGTAGGTTCTTTAGTATATTTTCCTTTGAAAAATGTTCTTGTTCTTTCATAGGCTTTAAAATTTACTACCTCATTCTTTTCTTTGATTGTTCTCTTGATGTCATAATTTTCTTCGAAGAGGGTAGTTTTTTCTTTTCCGAGCTCTTGATTTTTTTCTAATTAATGTGTTTCTATCATCAACATTTTTCTTCAAAATATTATTATAGCTTCCACCAAGTTCAATTTTTTCATTATAAATGATTTGAAGTTGGCCTTTAAGAAAGCTAATTTCATTGTGCAACTCAAGACTTTCATTGTGACATTTTTCACGCAAGTTAGATGGACAAGGACTTTCACATTCATATTCAAAATCAGTGGAATGAATTTTTGAACAAAATGGTACCTAATTCTTTTCCATGAGATAGTTGTCTTCATTTGTCTTCATTATCAAATTGCTCAAAGTCTAAGTCATCCCAAGTTATTGTCATTTCTTTTTATTTTGACACTCTTTTTCAACTTTGGACAATCTGGCCTTCTGTGCCCAATTTTGTGACCTTTATGGCAAAAATCTATTTTGTCCTTTGTTGCTCGAAATTATTTCATCTAGTACTTCCTTTGGAATCACATATAAGATAGGATTTTACCTGTATAAGTTGTTTCAGCTGTCTAGTTATCATTACAATTTTATCATTTATAGATTCCTCTCTTAGATCTGCATCATCTTCATAAGGTTCCATATGGTCAAAACAAAATGCAATCACTTTCTTTCCTTTATTGTCGAGGCTTTATTTCTTTTCTAGGAAGGTCAATTCATAAGAAATAAAGGTTCTGAGTAGTTTTCCCATGGCAAGAGTTCTCAAATTTTTTGCTTCCTTGTTGCAGTCACTTTGGGCATTTGTTCTTTTGATAGTGAGCATAGGTTCTTCCAATCTTGCTTGCTTTCTAATATCCCTTTTCAAAGTGCAAAAATTAGGTTAATGATTTCCATGAATCAAGTGTACATTTGCCTTATGGATTCTTCTATTTTCATGGAAAATAATTCATATTGATGGGTTAGCAATGTAATTCTTTCTTGTTTCACATGTGATGTTTCTTTGTGAGTAATTTGAAGCATGGTCCATAATTCTTTTGTTGAAGAAAATGTACTAACACGACTATACTATTCCTTAACTAAAGCACAATAGAGGATATTCTTCACTTTTGCATTCATGGATAAAATTTTCTTATCCTTAGTGGTAATTTTGCTTCAACCTTTGGGATCATGTTTCTATTTGTAGTAAGGAATGGCCTATCAATCACAATATTCCAGGGATCATTGTCAAGAGTAATAAAGAACTATTCAATTCTATTCTTCCTTGTCGCATAGTTTGTTCTATTGAACAATGGTGGATGAGTGTGAGACTGCCCTTTTGCAAAAATATCAAAACTTGAATAGGCCATTATGATCTTTTTAGCTCAAGCTTGTTGGAACCTGAAAGTGAGCACAAGCTTTGGTACCACTTATTAATAATAATAGGTCTTTGTGGGGGTAAATTAGGCCAAACATAATATTACTTTAACTATAGAGAAAATTGATGACAATTTTAAATTTGAAGATCCAAAGGAACAAAACATACTTAAAGAAGACTATAAAGTAAATGAGATACTGGATTTATAATGATTCGGTAAACCTGCATCTACTACCTAAACTCTTCACTTAGCATTTTTAATATATAAATTTCACTAATAATTTCAAAGAGAATGAATACAAGTTCAATAAATATGAACAAGCAATTCAAACCTACCAAAACTACTAAATAAATTGATACAGTAGTAGGGAAGGAATATCCTAAAATCCATAACACAGAAGTTTGCATGGCTTACGGTAGTTTTAACTAAAAGCGAATAGTGCACCATTTGTTTTCTTGTTATTGCTACTATTATATGAGATCTAACTACCATTTATTAGACTACCAGCCTCTAAGTATGGTATTCCAACTCTAAAGGATTCCCTGGCTAATCCCTTACAACATATGAGAACTCGACTGGAACTAAAACAAATGGATGACCCTCTCTTTGAGCAGTCAAAAGTGAGAACATCAAGTATGTCTCTACTCTTTCATTTATCCTAGGGGCAAGATTATTTCTTTGGAATTTTCTTACATATTGTTACATGAAACGATTGATTGAGTTTGTCACATGTTTAAGTAAACTAAAGATTTGTGAATGAAAAACAAGTTTATGGTCTTACTAGAGGACTAAGCACAAAAGTATACGCAAAAAATGTGTAATGAAACCAAAAATTATTATTCTAAATGGGATTAACAAAACCTATTGGGGAGCGTAGTTCAAAACATGAAACTCAAATAAATGTCCAATGCAAGTTGAGGATTGGGCTAATATTCTAAATGAGACAAAAGAAGATCTTTCTAGAAAGTTGGTTGCAAGTATTGCAAGTATTTTTTTTGTTTTTATTAGCTTTGGCTTTCATTATTTGTCAATAATTTAATGATATAAATAATATATAACAAGAGTGCTTTAAATATTTTAAATATCAAAGAATCAGCTTAGTTATGAACTGGAGGAGTATCATGTTATTCATTACATTTGGAAGTCTTTTGCCAAACAGTAATCTATTTTCCATTCAAATGTCAATAAATATTATTTAACAATGAAAGCTCAAGATGGTGTAGCATTTGCTAGACAAAGTATCTATAAAAAACTTGTCAATTGTTGTGATGATTGGCTTTAGCTATGTGACAGAGAGGAGATGGAAAACATTTGAGTAAATATTATAGATTTATATGGTTTTAATAATAATAGTAAAATTCATTTTAAATCATTTATTGATATTCATAGAAATGTTTAGAGACCCACTCCAAGAATAGGGCAAAATTGAAGCACAAGCATAAATTGGGAACTAAATCTTGTCTAGCACATCATTATGAGAATGTTAGTTATTTTATTTTTTAGTCAAACATATAGTTTTTATTTGACTATAACCATAAATCAATATTTTCATTTGCTATGTAATAGACCATGAATGATATTGATAAGTATGAGGTTGAATTGTACAATGCCAAGAATGGAAAGGAAGACAAAGAGCCCAAGCTAAGTTGCATTAAAGTATTACCTTATTTAATAGTTTATGTCATCCTTTTATTTCATGTAGCCAGAGCAAGTAAACCTTGATGTATGAAAATTATTAGAACATCTCATGTTTGCATAATAGGCTCAAATGAAGGAATTGCAAGAAGAACAACAACCATTGCCAAATAGTGATGCTTGTTTGAGTTCAAAACAAATTTGCGTTTTACTCCTTGAGAAGATTCTTCTTATGTCAAACCAAAATGTCTTAATCTGGAAAAGCTAACTTGTAACTTTACTTATGCACAATCTGAGTTGGAAAGCACAAAAGCCAAGTTAGCTCTCTAAAAGACTATAGTAGAAGCATTGGTGAAATGAATTGAGAAGATGACCAACTCTCTAAAAGACTATAGTAGAAGTCCTGGTGAAATGAGTTGAGAAGATGACCAACAAAAGCTTTGCCAAAATTAATCCATCTATTGGTAAGTGGAGCTTTGTTGAGTTTGACTTAATTGTTAAACCTCATTCCAATATTTACTCTAGTTGATTATACATATTATTTCATAGAAAATTGTTATTAAAATTACTCCAAGTAAAGTTTTATTAATATAATAATTTAATTAATTTTTCACTCTTATTTATACAATTTCTTCTTCTTTTCTTTTCTTTTCTTTTCTTTTTTTTTGATATAGATGCAACAATGAGATATGAATGGAGAAATTATTTTTATGCATTTGCATTGATCACATGCAATATTGTGAATAGTAAGATTTAGTTTTGATTTTTCAGTTTGAGAACAATTTAACACTAGTTTGCTTCTTAGTCTAAACACCATCTATGCATCATATTTTAATTTTTTTCCTTCATTCATATATGTCTTATGTGGTTTTTACTTTTAGGTGTATTAATACATATTGTGTGGTTAGATTTGAATTGTATCTCTATATAATTGTCTTGAGTAAGAGATGGACACTAGAAAAAAAATAAAGATGGGATGTTTTACTAGTTACTCAGAGTAATCATGATATTAAGGAAATAAAGTAGCCAGGAAGAAATGAGCAAGCTGCTACAACTGCAACTCTCTTTACATATATATAAAACATTTATAAAGACACCATGAAAGGTAATCCTATTTAATTGTTGATTTCTTGTGAGTAATTTGTATGGTATGTGATCCATAACTAGCTTAAATATGAGCTAATCATAAACCGGTTAATATTTGTTGGACTTTAGATGCTGTGAAATTCATTGTTCCAAGTTTAATGCATGAGTATATATTGGTAAGTTAATGGTCTTAACAAATATTTTTCTTTAATCATTTTCTGCACTGCTTATAATTTTCACAAAGACTTGAATCATCAAAGAAATGTTGTGAACTATTTTGGATATTAGAAATGATACATGGTTTGCACAAACTGCATGTTAGAAGCTCTAATGTTGCTTATATATGGAGCTTCCATAATGGCTTGCTTGGTAAGTTTTGAAACTAAGATTTCTCACTATTTACTTAAAAATGAGGTTTTTTAATCTAAAAAAATATTGCAACTCCATCTTCTCATATGCAAGTGAAAATGAGATAGCCATTTATTTCTCATAGTTTGAATTCATTGAAAACTCAAAGACATATATATTCCTTCTACATACCTTGAATTATTATGTTAGTGGTATATATATACCACGTTATTTTTATTTTTCATAAGCATGGTCATTGTCATGTTGAATTTTCCTTGAGTGTCAAACATCTGTGCTCCAAGTGACATATTGTAACACCCCTAAAATTTCATTGATTTTATTTGTAATATACAATTTTATCATTATTTGGAAACTTTATGAATTTCATATCATTAATTATTTTAAAAAGTTTTGTAGGCTAAATTATAATTTTTGTAGACTTAATTGTGTTGACTTTTGAATAATTTTTGGCTAATCGCAATTTTCTAAAAAACTTCGAGTAAAATTGCATAATGTAAAATATTGAGGGAATAAATTGAAAATTAAAATTTTAAATTTTAAAAAAAGAAAAGTTTAAAAGGAAAAATGAGATTTAAGAACTGGGCAGGTTCCTTCTTCTCCATTCTTTTTCCTTCCTTTTTCTTCCCCATTTTTTGCCCCTTTTTCTTCCTTCTCACCAAAGCTCCACCACTACCTCTGACCAACTTTCTCAACGACCCTTTCAATCCCCTAAACCCATCAATCTCCTCTCCACACCACCAACTCCACTCTTAGCCACACAAACGCCTCATTTAGATAATGGCATAACAGTGGCAAAAGGAGAACCAAGAAGAATGGGACGGTGGCCAGTTGGGTTTCGCACTTTTCAACAATCATCAATGGCTTTGAGGGATAGGTTAGGAAGCATTCAATGAGAGGAACACATTGGAGCTATTACATGGCAACTCCGATGATGGCAGAGTGGTGATCGGAGCACAGTGGAGAAAAGGATTATTTGGTTATTTTTGGCCCATTTCGATGTCTACATTGCTTGAATTTTGAAATGAAAGGTAGCATTGGAATCCACTCATTGAGAGGAACAAATCTATGGTGGAGTTGAATTTTTTGATGGCGAATGGCAACCGACAGTGGTAGAGAGATAGTCTTTTTATCTTGATGTGGTGATCGTCCTTATGCTATCAATTTGTGATTTTGAGCCCTTGATAGCCAAAATTGGATTTTTATCAATTATTGCATGTTATGTATATACATGCATGCATACAAATGTTAGATTTTGTCCAGAACAAGCCTTTGAATCAATATATGTACCTCTATGGCTGTTTACCTATGCGAGGAATAAGAAGATGGGAAATACAAATTTTGGACTCAAACGTTGGTTAATAATAAGTTGAATATTAATTTTGATATCGAAAACTATTGCTTGTTAAATAGTATTGAAATGGGAATTTGATTAGATATTTATGCATAAATATTGCTTAAGATTGTAATACCTTGATTTGTTATCATGGAAATTGTGTTATTCTAGATTTAACCTAGACTGCCGTAAATAATTCAGAAATATTGATTCTAGAGAATTTTGTAAAGAAGGATCTTAATTTGCATTATCCTAATGATAGATAAGGCATTAGAATGCTTGATGTATTTCTATAAGGTTACTCGGATTGAATAGGAATTTTAATTCCTGGAATATTTTCCTGATTAGGTGACGATCAGCTAAACACTGATGAGCAGTAGATTTTGATTTTGACTATTACTGATTTACACTACAAGAGATGAGGGCCTCCCACTTAGGTTATTGCTTTGTTAAGCTTATTCGTATTTATTGAAAACCCTTATGAGGGTCTGCCCATCTTGCATTTTTTTTCTTATCTATAGTTGTAATAAACCTTTGTGTGGATTTTACTATTTCTAAATCGTACTCAAAATTATGTTGAAATCTATCTGTTATCTGTTATCTAATTTGAATACCTCTGTGAGGGTTATCTCTGATGTCGATTCTATTTTCTGTTCGTTCTGGTGCCTAAAACTTCTATCTATTGTCTATTATTCTAATATCTATCTGTCTCATATCTGTACTATCTATATTATATCTATTACCTTATAGGCATATCTGTTATCAATTCTATCTTTAATGGCCATGCTGGCTTATTTATGTTTTGTTTACTATTCTCTATTGCCATAGTGGCATTTTTGCTCTATTCTATTCTAAACTGTTGATTTGAAATTGATAGTGTGCTAAGGATTTCCCTTAGGCATTTGTATAAGTGGTTATTCCGTTATCTATACAGTGTTTGTGTGGGCCAAGGGCCATACTAGGCTATCTGTTTGGTTATGCAAGGGCATGCTAGGGATTTTCCCCTAGGTGTCAACAGTACACTAGGGATTTTCCCCTTAGTGCCAATCATATGCTAGGGATTTCTTCCTAGGTATCAGTAGTATGCTATACAATTCTATATAGACATCTACTATATACCAAGTTGTTATGCTTAGGTAAATTATCTGTCTGTCTGGTATAAGGTGAATCTACAATGCATGTCTTATAGCCTTTTCTCGGAATGCATATGCTTTGGGTTTGATTTGCCTAAATAATTTCTATTTACCTGTAATCTATTTTTAGACCAATAAGGTAGGAGAGTTTTTGGTTTGCTTTTATGTATTGTCTATTTTTCAAATTCTGTTATATTTTGTCTAATAAAAATTATGTTTTATCGAGTTGAGTTCCTCCTCAATAAACTCTGTTATTACTTTTACTTATCCCTCACTAAGTCCTTATACTTATCCCCCTATATTTCATAATCTCTCAGATAGGGATGGGCCCTGATAAATGCTAGGTTTGGAATGAAGTGCATGGTTGTTTTATAATAGATCTAATGTCGAAAGTTAAGTATGGAACTTATGACTGTTTGGTTTACCTTAGAGATGTTGTGATGTATAAATTTTATTTTGAAGTTTATAGTGTTAGATGGTATTGATGGCATGATCTATTAGAGGTTGTAATTCAACTAAGTTCCCTAAAACTCTTATGATATATCTGTTTACAGTTTTATTTAGTCTTATTAGAGTTGAATCAATGTTTAAATTTTGAGATGTTTGAATTTATGAGCCTACTGTTGAATTGTAACTCTGAGAATTAAGTCTGAATCAGAGTAGTGCCTCAACTTAGGTGCTATCCTGAGGTGGGGTGCTACACATATCCATTGCCATTCAAAACTTGTAGCGCATAATTAAGCTTGATGAAATAGTTCATGAAATGATGAGCTTTTATATTGATTTCATACACATGGGTTAATTACAAATGGCATCTTCATACATTTATTGTTTTCTAGCTTGCTTTTATGTCATGTCCATAGTGTTCTTATTGCTCAAGTTTATTATTAAGCTTTTAATTTTGAAAACTGTTTAACATTACAGACATGTTTGGTTTGGTGAAATATCCTTTAGTTCTTCTTTATTTTTGCTTCTTGTCAATAGAATACTTATTTTGTTGATTGGTTTAATTTAAGGATTTAGTGTTCATTACTCTTGACGACCAATGTCTTACTTAATGGCAAATAGTGGTACTGGTGCAAAATAATTGACGCCTCTATTTCATCTAGGTCTTAATAAATTTAAAGTGTGGATACTGTTCTATTAAGCAAAGTTGGAGTTTTGAGAATAAGTATTATGACTACAAAACTTTCTACATGTATGTTGTAGCTACTAGCATCAACCTACAAAGAGTAATTCTAGTTATGCTTAACATTAGTATAAATAATCAGAAGCTCCTGGTCTATGTATTACTTTATGCTCTTAATTATTAGAACCTCATCGATGCCAATGTCTTCAACATTATTCCTTTTTGTCTTGTTTTGGGAGATGTGATCTCTCATTTTACTGAATTTCTGAACCATTACTGCTATCAAATTGGTTGTTATGCTCATTCAAATGCCAACATTGTTTCTTCTTTCATTTGATGATTTGTGGAATGCAGTATGTCATGTAGAAAGCATGTGAGTTTTCTTGTTGAAGAAAATTTTCATTCATTTTTAATGCTTAATTGGCATGGAAGCAGTCTTTTTTTGTTATTAAACTATATACAATCACAATGCAAGCTATAGAATGTATAATCTATTGTTCTTCTTAACATTGATGGATTATTGTTCTTCTTAACATTGATGTAGCTAAACATAGGGCTCTTTACTATTGGATTTTATTTTGTCCAATATTACATGACTAATTTTTGACCACATAATCTTCAAAAATTTCTTCAGTTGGAATTATATTGTTATACTCAATCTAATATTGAGGCAATAAACTTAACTTGAGTTTGAATTTCACAATCTTCAAGCCATGGGGTTATCTAGTAGACCAACGTGTGTACCACATCGTATGTCACCAATATTCTTCACATAATACACAAAAACTCATCATTTTCTATAGAAAGTTTTGGTAAATTTTGACAAATTTCAAATAGGTAGTCAAATTTTCGATGGAAATTTATGTACCAGAAAACCCTTATCACTAATCAATTTCTTTTACTTTTTCAACTAAAAATATTTTTGACAGAATTTTGACGAGTTTAAGATGGAAATTAGACCATTTGAACAAGTTATATTTTCATCAACTTTCTGACTGAAAAAATTTCTAACAGTTAATTATTAAAATTAATATTTAATTTTAACACTTTCCATCGAAAGATCCTCAAATTTTTGTTGAAAAATTAAATTTAAAATATATTAATTATTTTTAACTTTCTACAAAAAAATATTCTAAATTCCATCAAAAATTTAAATTTTTTATAATAATTTTTAAATTATTATATAATTACACCTATAACCTATAGATACATCTTGTATATAAAATACCTTTCAAGTAGAAAATAAACTAAATTACAAAGAATTGGAAACAATAGTCTAAAAAAATATAATTTTATAAGTTCTAAAAAGTGACTATTCTTAATTATAAATATATATATATATATATATAAAGAATAAAAGATCCTATTTATTAGCCAACAGCATCAACACTGAAGTTGAGATAGTCATCTTACCCAGTGCCATGCTACTACTAGTCATAATTGTTGCCCTGCTGAAGGCAGAAGATGTTACTAGTAAGGCGGGGGTGGTGACGAGAGCCGGGCAGAGGATTTGGATGGAGCATCTCCACTTTGTATGATCAGCTAAGCGAGCATATCATGCATTACTTCCAACCATGATGTAAACATGCTCAACATATCTTGAATATGGGCATCCAATTGGGCTACAACTGATGCACTCAGAGGCTTCTCTTAAGGTGCACTAGAAAAGGAGGATGACTGTTTGTAGCTCAGCCTGTAAACCCCACTTTTTACTAGGGCCGCCTGCAATCTGAGTCCAGAACTTAGCCTAAGATTGTTAGGTCTCTACATTGCTCCCCATACCCTCTGACTAAGACTGGGACTGTAGCACCTAATGGAAACTCTCCTGCAAGATAAAAAATAAATAAACAAATATACTATAATGCAACTAAAACTAGATTATGTAATTATGACAAACTTATAGCAGCTCTCCTTGCCCTTTTGTCTACCAAGCTCCTATTAGCCTACCTCTAGTAGGTATGTCAAAATATTTCCTCCACTACTGGAGGCCTTGCAACACCTAAGCCTACATACAATGCAAGAATTAACATTAGTGTATTATATATACATATTTCCAAACTAAAATGAATATAAGAAAAAGATATGGCAAAGTCTCCCTAAAATCAGTCATTACAAAAAAAAAAAAAA
>JACGDI010005406.1:235492-256860 GCA_014898725.1 Jacaranda copaia | reverse complement strand
AAAAAAAAAAAAAAAGCTCAACAACTAAATAAATAATAACATATTATCATTTGACAGCTCACCAACCCTTTTCCATCAACCAAATAAACAAATAACAAATGGAAGGGTGCCAAACCTTTCCTATCAACCATGTCATGCAAACATCACAAATATAAGTCAAAGAATATACATTTCAAAAGTAGATTAAGCCTACTAAAAGGTAAAAATTAGGAAACTTACTAAACGCTTGGCATGTGTCTCAATGGATATACTCCCTCCAATATAAAGGGATCTACCGATCTTTAAAGCTTAATTTTTCTTGGCCCATGCAGATTATTTTGAAAATCTTAGGATTGTCTATGTCGGCATATGGCATCCCAAGTCTCCTCGCCAATCCACTCTAACCTCTTGCCCACCTTTTGGGCATGGCCATATATGTTACTCAGTCAGTGACCCATTTTCACATCGAAAGCCCTTTGTATATGGCCCTTGTACTAATGGCCCTGAGCAACACATCTATTTAAATAAAACTAAATAAGTTAGTGTACTTATTGTACTCATACATGCTTATTTTGTAAAAGTAAACATATTAATAACATATATATATATATATATATATATCACTACTGGAACATCAAATCTTGAAGGGCCTGGGGCATGACCAACCAACTCCCATAGGGCTCCTATACTTTTCTCTTAATTACCCTCAGCAAGAGCTTGGTACTGTCTAATAAGCACGTATATCTGCATGAAATTTTTAACATTAATACATAATTATTAAAATAAAAATAAATTAAATAATATTTATATAATCATTCCAACTCATTTGTAGCGTCTCTCAAGACACACGTATATCCAGTCAGAATTATAGCATAAGGGCTTTGATTCTCCCTTACCTAAAGCTTGGATGTCTTTGAAATCACATAATGTTATTATTGCTGTCAAAGAGTCGAGTGGAATAGCAGCAAATGCCTTAAAGCCAAGTGGAGTGGTGGATGGTAATGGAGTGTCTTTAGGTGATGTAAATGGTGGCTGAGATGTGTAATGCTACTGTAACAGTAGGTATAGGGCACGGTATGTGGATGAGCTCACAACAACTGAAGAGCTCAAAAGTGATGGTGATGAAGAGGATAAAGAAGAAGGAATACTATGGCAATATGTGGGAAGAAGATGTATGTTACGCATGAACATAGCCAACCTCATTGTGGGAGACTAGTCAGTTGGAAAATATGTTTGAGAGTAGGGAAAGTGTCCCTACCTCGGTTGATGGTGGGGGGACAAATACCTGGCTGGTCTACCATTTATAAAACAAAACAAACAACACATATAGATAATAATAATATTATTATGATAAATTAATTAATTACATATATGAAATGCATAAAAGTAGTTAATAACTAAACTCCATAAAATACACATTAGTTCTGATAAAGTTTTGATATAATACATCATTCATTCACTAGATAAATTATTCAATCTTTCTATCTGCCTAGATTTGTTGGTGTAATAAGAGGACAATAATAATGGTTCATTCATTTACCAATCCCTGATTGGTTGTCATTTGCATCAATAGATTCAGGTGGACAAAAATATGGAAGAGTTTATGTAATGAATGAATGAATTTTTGAATACTAAATTTTTGGTTTGCTTTGGTTATTAACCAATTATATGGGTTCGAGACTCCTATAATACTCCTTTTTTCTACTCAATTTTTTTTTTCTGATTTGGGTCAGTTATTTTTTAAGGTTTTATATTCTCTAATACTAATGATGATGTTGCAATGCCCACTTTAAGGCCATGGACCCCAACTTTTTTTCTTCATTTTTTTATTCAATCTCTCTTCACTTTTGTTGTTGTCTTTCAATTAGCATGATTGTTTATGCATTCTATTATAATTTCCTCATGGTTTTGCTTTAAGTATGAGAATTAGAGTTTGATATGTTAATTTTGGATGATGCTAGAATGAGGAATGCTAATTGTTAGAGAATATCTAGTATGTGACTAAGAAAATGAATATACTTTTATCTTTGAGATTCACTGATTTTAAGGGTAGGAAGTACATGTACTTGTAGAATTAGAGCTCATAAGGACTTATATGAGAATTTATTTGGATGCTTATATCCCAAAATTGTGGTTAAATGCAAGCTCTTATTTGACTACTAATAGTAGAGCTTTATTGGCATAAATCATGTGATAAAGATATGAGGACTAAAGAACATGTACACATGTGGAGCAAAATGATTAAATCATAAGAATGCAATCTATGTACTTGATAAAACTCCAATGAATAATGTTTTTTTGTTGCTGAGCTTTTTGTCGAACATTGAAGTGACTTCATTGATATTCTCACTATTATGCACATAGTTGATTAAAGTCAAATCTTCTATGAGCTTCAATGTAAAAGGAGTTGCTTCTAAGGATAATGTGTAATTTAAACTTGGGTAAGGGATCTCAATTTTGTCTCATGATTTTATAGGTTGGGATAAATTTTTGTCTTAATTACAATATGTTCTGAGGATGATGTAGCTTCCAAGCTCTCCAGTTCTATTGTTTTCTTACATTTTTAAGTTAGATTCATGCATCTTGTCTTGATTTAAGTGTGATTACCAATTTTTTGCATTTAGTCTCACACTTAAGAATAATGGTGAGTTTTTGTCGAGGGTGTACTTCCAAGGGTGAACTCTGGGGAACGTCCTCTAGAATTTGCATGAATATAACTTATGGGCAAATCCTAGGAAGTGATGTGATGGGAAGATAATTTAGTCTTCTTTGGATCATTTGAGTCTATTAAAAATTTTAACACATGAGGGTTATTATAGGGGATTTCACAAATGATTGTACCCAAATAAATATTTTGGCAAAATTCTCCCTATAACTATAACAATCCAAGTCCATGTTGAAACACATAAAAATTTTCTAACACATGAAACGTCATCTATCAGCCAAATATCATAAAAGATTCATATCACATCCCCTTATTACTTTGCACAAATCCAAGCAAATAATAATCCAAAAGCAATAAATGAAAAGGCTCTACCCCTTCCCTCAAATCCTAGCCTCCTTCTTAAAACCACCAATCCTTTCTAAAATTCAATCTAACACATGCTTATTACTTATAAAAACATTAATTTTTCTAGTATAAATGATACTAGATTTAAAAGAATTGTATACCTTAAAACTAGAATAATATGGATAAGCCAAAGTAAGCAACAATTGGACAAACATATTACAAATTAAAAAATAGTAAAAATTTCACAAAGTAAGTCAATCAAGATTATTTTTTAGGCTTCTTACTAACCATAATCAATATTGAAAATCTTGATAGAAATTTATTCATAAATTGATAGGAATAAGTAAAGATTTCTCTTAGTTATCAATTTAACAACATTTTAGTATGAGTAGAATTTTAAGTTGCAGTAAAACAAAACTCCCATTCTTATATATTACTAGAACGAGTCCCAAGTAATAAAATGCTACTATCTAATCTTGATTGTATTTGTGCAATTTGCATAAGACCTTATTTCTTGCACCATTTTATCCTTATTCCATTTCTTATTTTGTTTTTACTAAACTAATTTGAAAAATTGCAATTATTTAATTACTAAAATAAGATGATATATCATAAGCCCTAATACATATGACTAGTTGGTTTAGGTAGATCCAAATAAATCTAGCTAAAGTTCGTTAACAACATCAAGATTTACCAACACCAACATCAATTTATGGATAATTTGTTATAGTATAATACTATCATAATCGAAGGCAATTGATATAATCAGAAAAAACATAATACTTAATCAACAAAATATTCAATGGAACACTAACAAAAATAGCCCCAAATATGAACATATAATTATATTATATACTTTTACCACACCAATAATCCCGATAAGAAATTAATCCTACACTACTATCCAATACTCCGATGCAAATACAATTAACTTCCCTTTTCCAATACCGAATGCAAATAAATATGAACATATAATCCCTTTTTTGATGAAAGTTACAAGGAAAAACATCTAAAATGTCCATTTAACAAACAAAAAATATAAAAATAAAAAAATAAAAAGGAAAAAGAACTTTCCCCGCGTGGTGATGGCAAGCTAAGGTGGCAACGAGCAGTAGACTAGTAGTGGTGATGGCATTGGAAAGTGCTAACAGTGTTGGGTTGGCATCAAATGGCAAGCAACATAAGAGGAGACAGAGTAGGGAGCGATCGAAGAAGATAACAAAAGAGAAAATGGAGAAATGAAAGGAAGAAAAAAAATTTCTATCTTTTTAATTTAATTTTTTGAAAGATTTCCAATGAAACAATCCATTGGAAATCCTTTGGAAAATAATATGAAATTTTAAAAAAAATAAAATAATTAAATTTTGAGGGACAACCATTGAAAATCTTCCAAAACAAGAATGGAGAGCAAACTTTTTTAATTAAATTTGTTCCTCTATTTTTATTACAAATTTTCAATGGATATGTCCATCGAACATCTTTTTTCATGGAATTTCGATAGACATTTCATTGAAAATTTCTCGAGCCAATTTTCCGCTAGAAAAGCACCATATTTTTTGTTGAAATTCCCTAGGATTTCTATTGGACTACTCATCAATCATAAATCTTTCACTTTTCCATCGAACATTTTCAATGAAACTATTCCATCAGAAATCAAGAATTTTTTATAGTGATATATAGATTTTAAATCTTTGAAAATTAAATTTTGGCCCCTAGTTTCTAGCATACAACTCTTATGATAGCATTCAAAATCCAAGACAAGTTTGAATTTCCTCTCAAGCTTATTCAATGTTAAAATAATATAGGACAATGTTAATCTTGTAATATTTTCTAAAACCAACCCCTTAGTTGTTGTTCTCCAAAGACCTTTCAACATGATAATCATTCTCTTTGTTTTTACATGACAAGAAAGCAGCTTTGAGTTGATATCTTGCTTGTTTTTTGTCTTTTTCCTAGAACTTAAATTTTTCTCTTTCTAAAAGTAAACACAAACATTTCTTTTTTTACTCATATATCTCTTTATGTGAATCCATATCAAAATCTTCTACTTGTCATATCTGTAGCTTTCACTTATGATTTTTAGTGTATGGCTTACTAAACGAACTTTGTTTTCTTGATAATAGATTTCTTAAAGGACAAGATTTAGTAGGTGTCTTCCACCCTTTTTAGCAAAGCTACCCTATTTTAAGACAATGTATCAAAAAATTCACCTTTTATGCTTATCTCTTCATAAAATAACTATATTTCTAGTCCAAATGAGGATAGATCTATTGGTTGTAGTGACCTCATGCAGAATGACCTTAGTGCTGCTAACCGTCCGGAATGGGCGCCTACTAAATTGGAATTCATGTACGCTATTTTTGCAACTTAATCTTTGGTAATCTTGTATTGTATCCAATTTTATTTCATATAAAGTGACCTTTCTCTAGTTTATTATTATTAACTGATTATTTGGGCCTATATCAAAATACTCGAGAAACAATACTACACTCATGTATGTGTGAGTAGATGGTATGTGCAATGAAACTATGCTTAGCACATATATTCAATTTGTCTTTTGACCGAATGCTTGTCTAATTTGAAGAGTGTTGTATTTTTAGGGGCCTAGAGAACAATCTATTTAATGGGATAGTTCCAACGAAGATAGAAAAAATTATCTAACTTAGAAAACATACTAGACCTTTTTGATAATTTATGTGATTTGATTTACTAATTGAAAGTGGAGTCTCTTCTCTCTTCATTTTTTTTTTTTTTTGGAAAAATAGCCAGATGGCGGAGGATTAGGCAAAGATCCCCAACTTGTATATTAATATCTAAAAGAAGTGACCACATCAAGACAAAAATGTTGGAATGAGTAAAAACTCCTTTACTCAATTTAAACTATTAAAAGGAAGAAAGGATAGAGAAAAAAAATTGAAAGGTTGAGCCCTCAACTCTATTGTGGACTGCAAGCCAAGTTATTCCTATCTAAGCTATGCAATACAGTGTGTTAGATCCTAGATCCCATGGATCGAGTGCCAATTCAAATGATTTTCCAATAATTTCCAATTCCCAAATTTTCCATTTTGACCACGGATCAAACCCTAGTCCAATAATTTGAGCCCCAGCAAAATTTCAAGCAATTAAAATATGCACAGCAGGTTCGAGATTGTCCATGGTTCAAATCCTCCTTTCAACAAGTTTTCCAAGACTTATACTAAATTAGTTCATGCGTGTGATCAAGTGGTCCATTATTGAGTTTAAGTTCCGTCTAAACGGACCAAGGCATACTTATTTCAGCAAAAATTTAACAAAAATAATCCATTGTCATGCCCCCAAAATCAAACCACATATTCTAGTCTCAAAGCGTGAAACTCAATCCCAAATAATAGATGTCATCTAACTAAAATCATAATCTTAAACAAAAGAACTCCAAAAAATAAATTTAAGTAAATCCTTGCATCATGAAAACTTAAAATGTCAATACTCTAGCCTCAACTAAAATCCATAAAGAAACTAACAAGCAAACATCATCAAATACCAAGACTATTGCAAAAGTTCCAAAATACTTCAATTCTGATTCTCCTCGAAAGCAGGACCATCTTTTTACTAGAGCTAGCATCTAGGTCTGTCAAAAGGAAGCTAAAACAAATATAGAGTTTGAGTAAAGGACTCAATGAATGCTAAGCGAGAGCAACGTGAGTTCAAGAATATATCATGATTAAAAGATCTTCAATGATAAATAATTGAGAAAAATAGTGAGAAATAGCTATAAATACTTGAATAACAGTGAAAAATAATTATAAACATTCAAGAAGTAAAAAAAAGCAGTTATGCATTATATAGTAGTAAAAAGGAACATAATGGTAAATATTTTTAATAGGCCAACAATTAAATGCGATGATTGAACCAGTGTTTGCTGTGGCTAGTCAATCTTATAATTCCTACCATAACAGTTCATTATCACTTCAGGCAAGGTACGACCTTACCAAATAGTGCTTAAGCTTAGGTTCTCGGGAAATCCTATGACCTACCTCAACCACAAATGTTTTCTACTGTGCACTAAAGGGATTAGGCTATGGGGGTTTGCAGTTCAACCAACAAGCCCGCCATTGCCCATTGAAGTCCATCACACACCCAAACCAAGTTGGATCCAACTAACAGCAGCAGCAGTAGCAATAATAAATCTAGTTATCAATGTTGATCATCGTATTTAACTGCTAATCTAAACTATGTTGAAATAATATTAATGGCTTTAAAACAAAATGAGTTTCTTGTATCATGAAATAAAATAAAGAAATATATGTACACAATGGAATATAATTATAGTGCAGTGCATGATGAAGAAAAGTTTCATGAAATGCATTACAATATATAACTTTCTGGGTTTTGAAAGGTATTGTTATATAATATATGTAAGTTTAGGCACTCACAGTACTTATCAATAGAATCAAGGGTGAGCCTTAATAACTTAGGTCTCAAAACACTTATTGACACAAGAGTAGTATTCAATTCAATCAACATTCTGATTTGATCCATGAATTCTAACCTCAAATTCATCCAAGAAATCAAGATAATGATCAATAAAACTCTAAAACCAATACTAACAAAAAATTTCTTTGCCTCACTAGCCTAGTACATACATATTCACAAAACTTATCAAGATTTTGTCCTTTCATATGTACTTTGTTGATTCACTTATAACTTTTTTTCTAGATAATTGATTCACCTAATTTGTGTGGCATTACAAAGTTAAGAAAGAGTACTAAAACCTTTATGTTGATGACATAGTCTAAATTGGCTAATACGAGATAGAAAAATCAAATTCAAGAGGCAACAGTGGTGCAAAAGCAGATTTCTAGTTTTTGGGAAATTTTTTGATGTGACACTTAGTTGTTTTTAACGTATAGCTTTTACTATAGTCCTCGGATGAAGGTGATTCAAAATCCTATAAAAATCTATGAGATGAGTTTATAATTTATCTATTGAAAATTTTCAAATTCAATTCGGAACTATGAGAAAAATGCATTAAAATGTTCCCATGAAAACAAATGGGCATTTTTTGTGGAAAGATTTCTAACATAGCACATCAATATATTTCATAAATAAAATAAAACTTTTGGGTTCTAATATTACTAGGTTATTTTAGACAAGGTTGAAATTAATTTTACAAAAATTAACAAATTAAGATACTTCAATTATCATACCTAGCAAATCCCTAAAATTCTAGATTGTGATCTAACTTGACAAGAACTGAGGTAGTTATACCTAAAGATTTTTAGAAAAATAACTATAAGGTCTAAGATTTTAAAATTTTATTTAATAATCTAAACACATCAAAGTTTCATAATAAAAATTTTCAATTTAAAATTATTTTGTTTCAATGGATAAATAAATTTTTAAAAAGAAACTATTTATACTTGACACTCAATCCTGAAAGAAAATTTCAAGAGTTTTATAAAATTCAAGAAATGTTATTTAAATTTGGAAATTTTTAGATATGTTCTAAAATTTAGTTTGATGCCAAAAAATTTTGTCATAAAATTACTGAAGTTTGACACATGAACTGATGTAAGACTTCTAACCCTATAATGTGAAAATCAAAACCTAACAACATCAACTATTAAACTTCACAAATATCGAATGAATACAAAATACAAATACTATGACATATAGTTTAACCAAAACTTATATTTATATCATAATTTACATATAGAATCATACCTATGAAGAAGGGAGAACATGAGTCGATGATGTTGAGATTTCTTAGCAATCATTTTTTTCTTACTGTTTGGGATTTCTTCAATGGAGAGGAATAGATTGAGAACTTTCTGAGAAAAACTATTGTGACACCCCCTCTCGAGACAACATCCAAGTTGAGGTGTCACTTAGTTCAATCCTAAAGTACAAATCAACTTAAAGTAGAACAATTCATACCATCCCCAAAAGATCAATAAAAGTCTTTACAGTTAATAAGCCATCAGAAAATTTTTCCAAAAATTATCAGAGACAACAAGAGCCATCAACTTAAGTAACCACAACAAAAGTACTATGTACATAACATCAAGGATCCCACTTCATTCATCAAAATATGTACATACTTTCAATTTTTAATCCAAACTTAACATATTACAATATCTTATCAAATTAGTTGTAACATATCAAATTATCTCTAACTTATAACAAAATATCCGAAGGAACCCAAAAACAAATATATCACTCAGTTTACTACAAAACATGTTTCTTCCCTCTAGCTCGATCTAGGAATCTATATCTTTCACTCCACCCTATCTAAGAAAATAAGGAATAATGAGGAGAGTGAGTCTTAAGGACTCAGTGAGGGAAATGAACAATAAAATATCTAAAAAAAGGTGTACGAAGTACATTTTTTAATAAACAACTTGATAACAATAAGAAGTTCAGTGAAATCAACAATGTATACACAATTAACATGAAATCAATTTTTGGTAAATTGCTTGTCATTCTGTTTTGCTTAAGCACTCAGCTTGGCGAGTAATAACGTATTTATGGCATGGTTAACTGCATGCCAAATCCTACACCCACAGTTCACTATTTCCAATTACCTGTAAGATAGGGTTATAGGTAGGTACTAGCCACAAAGACTTATGTTCGTCGGTCTGTTCCGCACGCTCATTTTCTGGACCTAGCCCTTGGCCCCAATTCCTCCCATGGTGTCCCTTCAAGTGATATCCGCCTATGGCGTCCCACAGATTAGTAATCCGTTCATGTCTTCCCATGAGTTAGTATCTACCCATAACTTCCCATGCGTTAGTATTTGTCCATGACTTCCATAGGTTAGTAAAATATAATGCCACCAAATAATAGTTTATTATCAAATAAGATTTGTAAACTCAGAGAACTTCACAGAGTTCAATTTAAACAATCATTTTCCAGTAAAGACAATAAAACATCAAGTAATTTCCAATCAAGAAAACCTCATAGGGTTCAATTTAAAATAATTATTTCCAATAAAAGATGATAAAATATCAAGTAATTTCAAATCATAAGAACCTCACAGGGTTCAATTTAAAAGAGTCATTTTTGTTAAATGACGGTAAAATATAAAGCCATTTCAAATCAAAATAACCTTATAGGGTTTGATAACTAACAATGATAATAATAGTTGAATGAATATCAAATTATCAAAACCTAACAGACTCAACAATGTCATGGAATAAAGCATACAAGCAAGAACTAATCGATAGATCTTTCATAGGAGAAACAGTAACTAACAAAGTACAATAATCAAGTTAATACCAACCCTCATAAGGGTTTATCAACGAAACAATAAATACAAGAGGTGCTAGATTAGTAGAATCCTTAACAAGATTTTTTCAACAGATAACGAGTAAGCTCATGCAAAGCAATAACTCAAAGCAAGAGAAACCCTCATAGGGTTCAACAATTAATGAATAAGTTGTAATCAAGTCAAATACCAGAGCGGTAGACCTCTTGTGACGTTAGTACTATTAAGTACCACTTGCCGTCTACTAATCCACTGGGTCTACACCCTCATCACCTGATCAAAATATCCTTATAATCAGAATCTTATCCAATTTTAATATTCCTTAAAAATTATAATAATATCATTTAATAGTCTAAAATCATTTAAATTTATCCATTTACACCATTTTAAGGTTTCGAGTGATTCAAGTATTTGATACTATAAATTTTCTATTAGCATAATAAATCTTATATCGAATCTCAACTTAATATCAATGAGTCCCAAATCAATATTAATGCCAATTAACCAAAATCATAAATCTAAGGTTTTTCTTGATCAGTTATTCCTATTCAATCAAACTCAACTAAATAAGAATATAACCCTAAGTTCATTCATCCATATCTCATCCATGCATATCTCAATTCTTGGTCCCAAGTCAAAATTTTAGTTTAATTAACAAGTATTTACATTATACGTTAGCCTAACAATTTACTTAAATTAAATTAGGAATCAATTAATCAACATTTTACCTAAAAATACACAATCGGGATGTCAAAATCATAAATCAATCGAACAACTACGACCACCATGACGAGCAGGAGTTTCTAACCCCTAACCGCTGTCGTCGAAAAATATCAAGACCACCACCGTTTGCTTTCTTTCTTCCTCGTGAGTCCAACAGTGCTTTTAGTTTTCAGATTTGAGGTTAGGAAGGCCCTCAATCATGGCCTAAAAGTTTTAGTTTTCACTTTTCACTGTCGCGCCTGTAATAGCTATTTTCACCGCCGCCATCGCCGTTGCTCCGATTACTCATGCAAGATCACCATTATGTTCCCTTCACTCAGCTCTGCTAAACCATAGTTTCAAAACCACCATTGGTCACCGAAAAAGCATAAACCCTCACCCACCGTGAGTTACTCTTGACCACTTTTTCAGTAGTTCACCATAAAGCTTTTCAGTTGAGCCTGGTGGTGTTGCTGAGGGTGAGGAAGGTAGTTGGTGTTGTTGGGTGGTGGAGAAAATCACTAGGAACGGCTGCCGGTGTTGGTTAATGAAATGTTGAAGGTGGTGAAGATGAATAAATGGTGAAGTGGTGAATGAAATGGTAAAGTGAAGACATGTCTTCACTTCATGCAAATTCCTTTCTTCTTCTATTTTTTTAATAAAATTCAATTTGTAAGAATTGACATTTAACCCTTAATTTAGTAAATGGTTGAATTGAGACTTTTAGTTAATGAAAATAATGTCTTGACCCTAGTTGACTAAAGGGGTTTCATGCAAGCCCCTAAATTATATATTTTTGTTCAATTAAGTTTTTCAAAAATTACAATTTAGCCCCAAAATTTTAAATAAAATAATAATAATATAAGGAATAATTAAATCTCACTAAATCAAAAATAATAAAATTTAAATTCTATAAACCATAAAATTTCGAGTGTTACAATTATTTTGTTGGAGAGGAAGAAGTTGTTTGAATGTGATATAAGGAAAGAGACTTAATAAATTAAGTGTTCTACAAGGACTAAAAAAGTTGAAAATTTTATCCTTATTTACTTAGTTGCTAGTTTGTTATTTCTTTTTCTTTTTTAATCAGTTTAAATTAAAAAAGAAATTAGTTCTAATAAAAAATATTTAATTATTTCTTAAATAATTGACTAATCTTAATTAATTAAGATTTATAAACAAGAAAATATGGGACACTACATTCCTTCCCCATTAAAAGAATTTGGTCTCTAAATTCTAACTTAAATTTGCATGGACATTCAAGTGGTTTTTCCATATTTACTCCTTGTTTTCCTGAGTCACATTCTCTATCATATGGCACCTCCATAGAATTTTTACTAGTGGGATACTATTTTGTGCATAATTTTTGTATTTTTAATCAAGGACTTGGACTAGTTGATCTTCTACATTATGGTTCCTACAAAGAATCTTTACTAGCTAGGTCTCTCAGTACATAACTTATGCATTTTGTAGATCTAGAATTTGGATTCATCTCTCTTGATGCATCAAATCTTTTTGAAGCGGTAAATACTCATATTGAAATATATGTGAGGGGTTTGGGTAAAACGTCTTTGGCTGTGACACGTGGAATACAGTAATATCTTTGCAATGTTTGGTGGTAGACAAATCTGATAAGCTACTACTCCAATTCTCTCCATTATTTCAAAAAGACCAACATATCAAGAGCTCAATTTTCCTCCTTTGTCGATCCTTGCGAATCCTTTTCTGAGTGACACCTTCAGAAACTCCATATCCCCAACACTAAATTTCAAAAATTTTCTTCTATCATCTACTTAGCTCTAAGTCATGAGTTAGATAGTTTTTATCCTATAGTTCTAATTTTCTTAAGGTATAGGCTATTACCTTACCATTTTATATCAGCATATCTCCTAAGCCTTCTTTGGATGCATCAGTGTATACCAATAAATTCTTATTACCATTTTGTAGTACCAATATTAGTGTTCATATAAATCTTTTCTTAAAGTCTTGAAAGCTAACCTCATATTTCTCAATCCACTTTTATGGCCCTTTCTTCTGTGTCAGTCCAAACAACAAAGCTACTATTTTGAGAAATCCCAAACCTCCTTTGGTAACCTACCAATCCCAAGAAATTTCTTATCTCAGTTACTATCTTTAGCCTTTTCCATTCTAGTGTTGCTTTAATTTTGGATAGATCAATTGTGATCTCATCTTCAAAGATTATATGACCAAAAAAGGCTACTTTATCTGCCAAAACTCATACTTATTGAACTTAGCATATAGTTTATATTCTTGAAGTGTTTTTAATACTATCCTTAAGTGTTCATTGTGTTCCTTCTCACTTTTTGGATAAACCAAAATATCATCAACAAAAACAACACAATTTGGTCTAAATAAGGCCTAAACACATAGTGTACTAAATCCATAAATTTCTAAGGTGCACTAGTCAACCAAAATGGAATTACTATGAACTCAAAATGACCATATTGAGTGTTCATTGTCATTTTTGGTAGTACCTTTGTCTAAGATCCATTTTAAAATAAACCTGAGATCATTGAAATTGATCAAAGTTCCACTATTTTAGCAAGGGGTATTTATTCTTAATGTAACATATTCAAACCTTAATAGTCTATACACATCCTCAAAGTCCCATCCTTCTTCTTTATAAAAAGCATTAAGGTTTCACAAGCAGGTGAACTTGATGAAATATACGCACTTTCAATTAGTTCTTGCAACTATATCTTAAGTTCCTTAAGTTTTACTAGTGCCATCCTATATAGTGCTTTAGATATTCAGATCATTCTTGAAAGAACATCAATGGCAAATTCAATTTTGTGATTGGGGGTAAAGAAGTTAATTCCTCAAGGAATATATTAGAAAAATTCATGACTACTAGGATTTTATCAATCTTAATCTTGTCCATAGAACTACTGATCAGGTAGGCTAGGTATCCTATCTTACTTTTCTTAGTGCCTTGAAATAGAAGTCATTCTAGTTAATTTCCATTCCCCAATTAGTTCAATTATTGGTTTCCCAGGCTCACACAAACCAACTATTACCAAATAGAAATTAAGCCAAAGCTAAAGTAACTACTAAGTAGAAAACCTAATCTACTAAAATAACATAAATAAAAGTTTCAAAATAAATACACTATCTAATTCTAATGATAATTCTCCTATTTTGATCTCTACAATTGTCCTCATTTGGTTCTATCTCTTCAATATCCTCATTTGAGCCCACTTCTTATAAGTTTTTCTTAAAGTCTTTTTCATTCTCCTCATTGGGCTTTTGTTTAATTAGCTCTTTTTCCAAATCCTCTTCATCTAACTCATCAGTAAAATAAGTTAACAAATGTTGTACTTCCTTAAGATCTCTCATGGTTATTTAAAATCCATTTGTCCTTGGTGATGCTACTCTTGTAACTCATTGCTATGATGATCTAACCCTTGTCAGTAGATGTCTAGCTATATTTCTAACTCTTCAATTCTCTACTTATATAATTATATCAAAGATGTTTCCATCTATAATGGCCTCTATTTGCCTCAAGCTATTGTATGATTAGGTTGGGATAGTCCTTAAAGGCATCTTGAATTTCTTGGAAATGGGTCACTTGTAGCTAGGGTTATATTGTTCACTTTCTCTAACCTTGATCGTGTAGGTGAAGCATCTATATGATAAATCAACTTACATGGGCTTTGACCCATTATCTTACCAAAATAAGTGTAGATCAATTAAAAAACTAAAATAAAATAATATAATATCAAAGTACTCTAAGCAATCATTTCAAAAAAAGATAGCTAAGTATTCAGAATTCTTAAAAGGGAGATAACAATTAAGTCCTAAAGTACTTCCAATTTGTGTCTCATAATGTGTTATGAATCCTATTGTTGAGTACCAAAAGTGTTCAATCATATCAATTGGCATACCTAATAACAATGCCCCACAACCTCGATACTAAATGAAATTCGATCAATCATCTCAGGGGTTGAACCTAAATACTCAAATCAATTCCTAAAAGTTCTCTGCTCAAATTCCATAGTCCAAGGATCTTATCCCAACATAACCTAAGTTCAAAAACTAGGCTCTTAAACCACTCTATCATGCCCTAAAATCTTAAGGCGTGAAACTCAATCTCATATAATAGATGTCATCTAACTAAAATCATAATCTTAAACAAAAAAACTCCAAACACTGAAAATAAATTTAAGCAAATCCTTGTATCATGAAAACTCAAAATGTCAATACTCTAACCTCAACTAAAATTCATAAAGAAACTAACAGGCTAACATCATCAAATACTAAGGAAAATCCCAAAATACTTTAGTTTTGATTCTCATCGAAAGGAAGATCCATCTCCTTACTAGGGCTAGCATCTAGGTCTACCGAAAGAAAACTAAAATAATATAGAGTGTGAGTAAAGGACTTAGTGAATGCCAAGTGTGTGGAATGTGAGTTCAAGAGTATATCATGATTAAAAGATGCTTAGTGAGACATATTTGAGAAAAATAGTGAGAAATAGTTATTAACACTTGAATAATAAGGAAAATAGTTATAAACATTTGAGAAGACAAAGAAAAGTAGTTATGCATTATATAGTAGTAAAATGAAATATAACAGTTAAAATTTTCAATAGGCCAACAATTAAATGCAATGATCTAACCAAAGCTTGTAGTAGCCATTCAACCATATGACCACTACCTAATAGGCCCTTATCACTATGGGCAAGGCGCAACCTTACTAAACAGTGTTTGAGTCTAAGTTCTCAAAAAATCCTACAACCCATCTTAGTCACAAATGACTTTTGTGGTACACTAGAGGGATTAGACCATAAGGGCTTGGGGTTCAACTGGCAAGCCAAGCTATCACCCGATGAAGTCCCTCGCACACCCAAACTAAATTAGATCCAACTAACATAATAGTAGTAGTAACAGTAAATCCTGTTATCAGTGTTAATCATCGTATTTAAATGTTAGTCTAAAACCATGCTAAAATAATTTCAATAGCTTTAAAAGAAATTTCTTTTCTTGCATCACAAAATGAAATAAAGAAATTCATGTTCATAGTGGAATATAATCATAGTGCAATGTAAGCTGAAGAAAAGTTTCATGGAATGCATTACAGTATATAACCTTCTAGGTTTTGAAAGGTACTATTATATATAATATGTAAGTTTAGGCATTCACAGTACTTATCAATAGGATCAAAGGTGGATCATAATAGCTTAAGTCCTAAAACACTTGTTGACATAAGAGTAGTATTCAATTTAATTAACATTCTGATTTGATCTATGAATTCTAACCTCAAATTCATCCAAAAAATCAAGACAATGATCAATAAAACTCTAAAACCAATACTAACAAAAGATTTCTATATGTGACTAGCCTAGTACATACATACTACATACTCACAAAACTTATCAAGAATTTATCCTTTCATATGTACTTTATTCATTAGCTCTTAACTTTTTTTCTAGATATCCGATTGGCTCGATTCTTAGGGCATTACAAAGCTAAGAAAAAGTACCAAAACTTTTATGTAGATGATGCTATCAAAATTGGCTAATAGTAGAGAGAAAAATCGAGTTCAAGAGGTGGCAGTGGTGCAAAAGTAGATTTTCAATTTTTAGGAAATTTTTTGATGTGACACTTGGTTGTATTTAAGCTATAACTTCTACTACAGGCCTCGAATGAAGGTGATTCAAAATTTTGTAAACATCTAAGAGATAGATAGATAATTTATCTATTGAAAGCTTTTCCAAATTCAATTCGGAACTAATAGAAAACTGCATTAAATTGTTCCCATAAAAACAAATGGGCAATTTTTGTAGAAAGATTTCTAACTTAGCACATCAGTGTATTTATAAATAAAACAAAACTTTTGGATTCTAATATTTCTGGGTTATTCTTGACAAGTGTGAAAGCAATTTTACAAAAATTAATAGATTAAGATATTTTAATTATCATACCTAGCTAATCCCTTAAATTCAAGATAGTGATTCAACTCGACAAACACTAAGCCAGTTATGCTTGAGGATTTTTATAAAAATAACTATAAGGTTTGAGACTTTAAAATTTTATGGTAATGTTCTAAACTCATCAAAGTTTCATATAAAAATTTTCAATTAAAAATTCTTTAAAAAAAAACTATTTAGACTCGTCACTCAATTTGGCAAGAAAATTTCAAGATTTTTATAAAATTCAAGAAATGTTATTTAAATGTGAAATTTGCAAATATGCTTTAAACACATTTAGTTTGATGCAAAAAAATTTTGACATAAAATTACCAAAATTTGACCCATGGAGTGATGTAAAACTTCTGACCTTAGAATCTAAATATCAAAACCTAATAGTGTCAACTATTAAACTTCACAAATATCAAATGCATACAAAATACAAATACTATGACATATAGTTTAACAAAAACTCATGTTTATATCATAATTTGCATGTGGGATCATACCTGCGAAGAAAGGAGAAAAAAGTCGACGACGTTGAGATTTTTTAGCAATCCTTTTCTTAAGCCCTGCCATTTGGGATTTCTTCAATGGAGAGGAAAGGATGGATAACTTTCTAAGGAAAATTATTTTGCTAGAAATTTGAAGGTTTGAATGTACATTATAGAAAGGAAGAAGTTGTTTGAATGTGATATGGAGAAAGTGGCTTAATAAATTAGGTGTTCTACAAGAACTGAAAAGGCTGAAAATTTATCCTTATCTACTTAGTTGCTAGTTTGTTATTTCTTTTTTTTTTTTAATCAATTTTGATTGAAAAAGAAATTAGCTCTAATAAAGAAGATTTATTTGTTTCTTAAATAATTGACTTATCTCAATTAATTAAGATTTATAAACATGAAAATATGGGATGCCACATCCATACCCTGCAAATTCCAGCCCCCAATCCCTACAATTGCAATCCTCAACGCTAATTTCAAACGAAGCAAAATATGAAGGACAAATGATGATCAATTTCCGGAGCAGCAGTCTGAGTCAATTTCCATCAAATCTCAGTACAATCAATGCCATTTTCAGCACAAATTTTGCATGGTAGAGTTCCAATTCCAAACTGAATTGAAGTAAAAGCTCATTGTGATTCATTTTTTATTCGTGGCAGATGCAGCTTTCTCTATGGTAGTTACAGTAATGCGATTCTTTTTCTCTTTTTGGCAAATGCAGCATTCCATGTGCTAATAATCTCATAGATGAATTGCTGATGGTACTAAATAATCTCAAGAAGCTGACAGAACTATGAGTATGTCAATGTAATTCTGGATAAGAAGAGATGTAATAATTTTTGAGTTGTTTTATTCAAATTGATATATCATTGTCTTAGGGAGCAATGCAGTAGGCTCGGCTAGAACCACTTCACTAGAAAAATACACAGTTTTCATAGTTGGACAAACCATTAAAAGTAGAAAGTCTTATGAGGAGATTTTTACACAAATGCAAAATTTCTATAATTTGCCTTGTTTATATGCACTACCAATAGAGAGGTAAAGGCTAGTGGTTTTGAAGGACCAATACCTTCTAGCATTTTGGTCTTGAATAATTTAACTGAAAAATGAGTTATTTACCTATTTAAATCACACCTAAAATATCTTGAAATTTAATTTAATAGTTTTATTTTTAACAGAGATAGTGATACAAACTTATTTCATTATGTGATATCTCTGTAGAAGGATCAGTGACTTGAATGGAGGAGCTTCAAAGTTTCCACGGCTACAAGACATTATAAGAATGAATAAGTTGTGAGCAAAAATAAAAAATGAAACACCATATGGAGAATTTTATAATTTCTTTTTAGGGAAAAATTCACCCGGAAAAAATGCTTTGTGGATGTAGGGCGTTAGGAGCTGCAATATTCGAGGAAAATTCCTCCTTACATGGCAAATATGCTAGGTTTACAGCATCTGTAACCTCTAATCCAAGTTGCTTTCATTTTCTTTTTTCCCGATGGCTTTCTCACTTCATCCTAGTTTATTCAGTTTTGTCTGATAAGTTGCATGCCTATTTCGTCTAGAACACACTGCTTGCTCTTGATAATCTTTTGTTGTTCTGTATTTTCCCAAACTTTTAAATATTGGATCTTTATCGGAATTTTGCCCCCTACAAGAATTTTGTCTAGCATTATCTTGTCCCATCATGAGGTGGAAAGTTCAATGGCCCACAAATGTATAGAAATTGCATCTGTTTTTGTCTTAAAACTCATAATAATTATTGAAGTGACCAATAATTTTCTAGTCTCAGCCACACAAAATTTGTTTGGTGGGAATTTGACAGCATGGGAAGGTTTTCCTTAGAATAGAAAAAGAAGACTTTGTCTGTGTATGATCTCCCATTTAGCATGAGTATTACGTAAGAGTGTGAATCTCTTAGACTTGACCAATCTGATAGGCACATTCAAGAGAACAAACATTGGATTAATCAACACTAGAATCTTTTTGATTGAACTGTGCTTCCATATTCTTTGTGCCTGCCATTTTCTTTCTTCATGCATTTCCTCCTATCAAAATTGTGCGTTCCTCTAGCTTGTTCCAATGAATTTTCCTTTTCCTTTTATTCTAAAGTTGATTATTACATAATCCTAATGTGCATGGGCGAGGATCTGAGTTTCAATAAGAAATTCCAAATCTTTAGGTTTTGTTACAGCTGGAGATCATTTACGTAACTAAAACAGTATTCAGTTTATTGTCATGAATTATCCGAGCTATTGGTTTTTCATATATTTCCATAGAGCCAAGCAAGGTTATAATTGGCTAATGCATATTTTTGTGTTCATACCTCAAATCCTTTCTTGAGAGTATGATTTATGTCCAGTTCGTCATTGCATCCATCCCTCTGTCAATGAATTAAACATCACTTTAGGATAAATTTCATCTTACAAAAAACTATATGCATTATCATGGTTGATATGTATCTAGTTTGCTAAATTCATTAATTTGAGTATGCTAAATAGTATGCAAATCTTTTGTCTCTTGTAGCTTCCGATAAGGTAAATAATCCCTATGGTTTTAGTGGCTCGCTGTTGTCAAACATAATCATTATAATCATTCACATCTTCTTCTTATATTCATATCATTCTTAGACACATTTTAATTTTAAAAAAAGGGCTTCTGTATAATGAGTTGTATGGCTTATTTGCTTACCTAGCTACTTTAAGAACGTACAAAGAGAAGTATTAAATATCAAACTGAGGGCTAGGCTATAAAAGTAACTTCTTTACTTGCAATACTGTATCTTTTAGTAAAAACAAATTTGAAATATGTAGAGCAGAGAAACAATAATTGCTCTTAAAGCATTGTTGATCATGTTCGCTTGATTCTTTGTCAATTGTATCTATATATGTAAAACAATTATGCTCCATTCAATAGTGACTTATCTTTCTATAAAAACAAAATGGAAGCATTATTTGGTAAGCTCTGGCTTGTGGATTTTGGTATAATCCCCTAGAACTCAATCTGGAAATAGAAATAAATTTCAAGCCTACTTATGTAGAGACATCCAAAATTTGTTTTCCCAGTCCACTTTTAGTTACTTAAATGAAAGTACTCGTAAAAATACTAGTCGAATAATTGAGACATTTTAATTCATTAGTTTCAAGTGCTTGAGATAAGTCTGACGGTAGTTTTATTATTTTTTGTGCAGCCATATTGATCTTTCCTGCAATAACTTTTCTTAGAGCTTCATACAATCTATTTGTCCGAAAACTCTATGAGCCATCTTTTTCACACACAACTTGCCTTTTATGATTGGGAAAATTGTAATTTTAGTTCATGAACTATTGCTTGTTTCGATTTCACTCCATTTTGATACGAGATTAGCACATCTAATCCATTTTGCATAAAATTTTAGCATATTTAGTCCAATTTTTTGCATTTTGGTCCATCAGATTGGAATATTTTCAATTGGGTCCAAAAATTGCCTAGTCAGCTTCAATCAAGCCTAATTTTTGGGAATTTTGTGACATGTGTCACCCAGCACCACATCATCGTCCACCTCAGCCGCCACCACCTCAACAAAATAGCTTAAATTAAAAAGAAGAGAAAAATGCTGGGGGAGAAAAAATAAAAAATAAAATGCTCCTCAAATGAAAGGCAAAAAAATACTGAAAAAAATAAAAAAATTAATAGAATTTATATTATTATATATATAATATAATCCATATGTATAATATATATAATATATACATATGTATCAATACAAAATGTTTAAATATGAATCAACTAGAGAAAAAAAACTGAAATGAATTTAAAATATTGGCATGTGAAAAATTACAAAATATTTAAGATAATTCCATTATTGTGGCAATTAATAAAAGTTGAAAGTTTTTTAAAATAATGACAAGTAAAAATTATAAAATATTAAGATAATTTCAAATAAACATGGTAACTAGGAAAAAAAAATGATTTTTCTTTGAAATAATAGTATGTGAAAAATTACCAATTGTTAAAATAATT
>JACGDI010005406.1:211030-235392 GCA_014898725.1 Jacaranda copaia | reverse complement strand
TTTTTTCTTTTGCCTTTTGTTTCCACTAGCAGTCGTTTGGCTTCTAGCAACCCGAGGCTACCGGCAGCTAGTTGGTATTGTTGGAGTGGGGGAGATTTGGGGGTTGAGGGGGTAGGGTGGCATAGGAGAGATAAACATAAAAAAATATATAATTAAATTTTATATATTATACATATGTATTATGTTATATATATAATAATATAAATTTTTAATTTTATTGATTCTTTTTATCTTTTTCCTCCAATATTTTTCTTTTCTTTTTTTATTTAAGTCATTTTGTTGATGTGGTGGTTGAGATGGATGCTAATGCGGCGCCGGGTGACACATATCACAAAATCTCCAAAAATTAAGCCCGATTGAAGCTGACTAGGCAATTTTTGGGACTAATTGAAAATTTTCCAGCTCGATGGACCAAAATTACAAAAAATTGGACTAAATGTGCTAACCCTCTATCAAAATTGAGTAAAATCGAAACAAGCAATAGTTCATGGACTAAAATTGCAATTTTCCCTTTCATGCTTTATGACCAATGTCATCTCATTTTTTATTCCCTCCATTAGTTTTCTTTCTTACATTCAAAAACTTGTTCAGAAGCTATAGAGAGGAAACACTGAGTGAGTTCTTTTAAAGTTATAGATGATAATCATCTATTTTATTCCCTAATGTTCCTTTCATTGCCCTAATGAGTTAATACAGAGAACTTGGGAAGTACTTGAAGAATTTTCCTTGTTCAAAGAGTAAGGCATCATTTTACAGGTTACATAGTTAGATATCGTTTTCTAAGCCCCTAAGATGGTGTCTTTTTTGATGTTTTTGCATCGCAGACTGAAGGCTCAAATCAGAGAAGTGTACATATTCTTGCTCATGAAGAAAATGAGATTAAAATACCAAAAGCACTCAACATTATGCACGATGCCACTTAACCAAAATTTTATTTTTGGCAAATTACAATTAGTCTTATGTCAATTGCAGTGGAGAAAAAAGTAAAATTGGCAACATGGTTTTTGAAGGAGATGAAGCATGAGCACTTTTAAACAAATTTGCTCCCACAAGGGAAAATTGAGAAACTAGTAGTACTGGAAACTTTTGGAGCTGCAACAGAACTAGGAGTGACTATATGAAAAGAAATGTCTCTCTTCACAGAGTAAATGACTCGAAATTGTATGTGACTGCCATCCCTCTCTCTTTTCTCTCACATATTGTAGGTGCTACATAACAAATGGAAACTACAACATGATACTTCCTTTAAAGAGATAATTCTCAGAGATAATCAGTCTATCCAAAGTCTTGGAAGACGAGTGTTTGATGTATATATCCCTGTATTATATGAAATGAGTATAATTTTAAGTAGATTCATTTGTTAGTTTGGACTCAACTAATTTAATGCAGGGCGAAAAGAGAATAATGATAGTGGCAGGAGCTCCTTACTGAGGTGAGGAGTCTTGTGGACTGCCTGGACAAAGCAATCGACATACTTCCGTAGGCTTTTCCATTCTTTCTATTTGACAGTAAAACAACTATTATAAGATATTTCCTGTTGATAGAGAAGTTCAGCAGAAAGTGTTATGTTAATTGCTTCAGGCCTAAAATGATCTTAGTAAGTAGTTTGCTGAACTAGGGGAGGGCATACTTCATTAGTGTGGTGCGGAAGATCTTGCAATTGGCTGCCTTGCTAAGATCTGACAACTCACGCACGCTAGGAAATTATCTAAGTGCTCTTACGTGCTGTACGTATCATTGAATTTTGGAAGACTGGCCAGCTTCAACCGATGATGAAGTAACTCTATCGAGGAATCACAGTCTAGGGGATGAACTTAGAGATGGTTTCTGCCTTTAGGAATTATACGTAGATAGGGAAACTTTGGTGTCCACTTGATGGGGCAACGACCCGTTGTCTCTCTTTTAGCATCTGCTTAATTTGCTTGGGAATCAAGGATACTTCTTGGCTTATTGAGAGGATTGAGGGGGCTTTAGTTGGAGGTCTCTTGTAGCATACTGGACCATGGCTTTGGCCGCAGCCGGGCGGAGTCATCCTCCGCTAATGCTTGGAGTGCTTCTTGTGTAATTTGTGGGACTGGCTCTCCAAGAGATGGGTTCTGGTATGCAGACAATACTTTGTAAATTGAGGGCACATAGTTGTTTGCTAAAAGTCAGTGGGGCTAGTGTCCTCAGTTCTATGAATTAGAAGGTGATAATTTCCATGGGAAGTGTCAAAATGATGTGCGGATTTGACGTGGTGCGGATTTGCATTTGGAGATCTCTCTGAAAATCAATAAGTAAGGTTAAATATCTTGCGTTTTGGCTTTTGAAGTTTGCTTTCTTAGAGCATTTGCTCAAATAGTAAAAGTGATTGAGTGCTACTTTTTGTTATTAATGGCAGTATTTACAACGATAACATTTGGAGGTTGCACTATTATAGTCTATCTTATATTTTGTGTTTTTTTTAGGAATAAGTTGACTGATATGTCATTAGTTAATATTAAAGATATGTCACTACATTATCTTTTATTTATAGGATTTTATATTGATATAATGATATAAGAGCGGGGACTCAAGAGAACAAGGATGGAGTTGAAGCCCTTCGAAGTTCAAATTATTTGGACAATTTCAATTTGCATGAAATTATGGAAATCTATAATTTGGAATTAGAGGTAATTGGAATAATTTATAGATTATTGAATGTAATTTGATATTTGGAGTTTTATTTTCTTTGGATGTAATTTAAGATTGAATTTAAACAATTTGGACTCCTCATTTATGTATATACTGTATTCTTATAGTTTTAATGGTTATATATGTGTGAATTTTCTGAAGTCGTGTTCACTAATTGTACCAAAAATTTACAAAATTTTCTTATGCTAGTTAGTATATATTCCGCCAGTTTAGATTAAACTTAAAATCAAACCGACTTTAAATTAATTTTTCCTAAACCAAAGAGAATCTGTTTAGTTTAGTTTTGATTTTTCATAGAAAAATTAAACGAGTTCTGTTAATCGAACAAAACATTTAGTTCGATCAATTAAAGTTGAATGAATATCTTAATCCGATATGTAAATCCTGTGAATCTTGATTTGATTGGCTGAAGTTGACTGAACGCTCCTTCTTAAACATGTTTGCTAACTTGAGGGTTTATTTGAACCCCTTGATATTGCCTTGGTTGTCTTGTTCGGAGATTCAGACACATCAGTTGATTCCCTTACTAGTCCCGTAGCTGCCTGCTAAGACCTTGGGGTACCTGTTGCTTAGGTAGTTGAATCTCCTAACTGATGCATCAATATCATTATCAACAGTCAATCAACTAATGTTGTTGCTAATCCGTGGCTGATTTCTGTTCAATTTTTTTTATGCTCAAAATTTTTATGCTAACCCACTAATAATATTTTTCACACAAGAATCTCAATAAGCATATTTAAATTTGACTCCAAAATTGCTTAAGGATTCTCCTAGAATAATTTTAAGGAACCCATCAATAATTCCTTCGAAGCCCAAAAAGCGGGGGTTGGGGGTGGCATCACCCTTAGTGGGCCCCGCGTTTTTAACACGCACGCACATATATATCTGCATACATACATACGCGCGCGAGCGCACACACACGCACATATATGTGTATGCATAGACTCCTTGGTTAAAACCCGAGAAATTCTCTGATTTGTCTCTCAACACTGCCCGTTCTTTCTCTAGTCCTCTGTTCCCTGTGGAAAGATTCCTTATTCCAAAAAGGGCAGAGAAAATCTTCAATTCAATTCATTTAATCGACGGATCATTCAACTATTTCAAAAAATCGATCGCAAAGGTCCATTATCTCCTTATTTATGGATCAAGAGCAGGTTTCGGAAGCCCTAAACCCATCAACCTCATTCAGCGGCAAGAAACTTAACGCCAAGGCTCCTGAATTCGTCCCCCGTTCCTCCTCCACCGCCGCAGCACCACCTCCGCCTCCGCCGTTGTTGCAACCCATTTACACGGGGCCCCCGTCTTTTGTTCCACCATTGCCACCGCCTTACTATGGGTATGAGAACTATTACCAGCAAAACGTGACACCATTTTATGGGTACAATGTGAATGCAGTGGGTCCCACGGAGTTGGCTGCAGATGGCAACAATGGTAGCACTGTAGCTTCCACGAAAAATGGGTTGTCAGATTCTCACCAGAAAATTATCAATCAGGTGGGTTGTTGTGCGTTCCTAAAAGCCTTCAATTTGACGATTTTTGTAGTTGGTTTGATGAGTAGAGGAACTTAGTATTTGTAGGATCGTGACTTTAGTTGATTATTTACTGGTTGTGGCGATTTTAAGTGCCTTTCTATTAGTTATATACCAATCATTAGTAGGGAGGCTGAGTTTTCTGTAAGATGTGACTTTTTGTTCACTGGATTTTGTAATTTTCTATGCGTATTTGTTAGTTTTCGTTTTTTCAAGCTGCTGTATTTGGGTCCGCATAAACCTGTTAGTTTTGTAGTGATTGTGTCCAAATGTTTTTTTTCCCCATTTATTTTGGACTGAGTATTATGATGCTTACTGCATTGTTTTTCTTAATTTTTGGTCTGTGTGTTGGTACGCAATTGGCTAACTAGTTCTTCTGAGCAGGACAGTAAAATGAAATGATCCCACATGTGGAGACATAGTGGATTGGTTGTAACTCATTAATTTCATAGAGCATGATAACTCACAATATATTATTTCGAAATTGCTGGTTCTTGTGTTGATGATATATTTACTTGTTGGTTTGAAATATTACCTTTTTCCTTTGAGTGATTGCTAATTGCCAGTATTAGCAAGTTAGCATACATTTGGCCAATTTGAGCACTGACACCTCAGTTCAAGATGAAAGGGTTTATTGTTGCCTTTTTACTCCAGTGTCAATTACTTTCCATATTAGTTCTTCGAAGTAAAGAAACATAACTATGTGCATGTGTAAAGATGTTGTATTTAGAGTAAGTCCGTAAGATAGAATCAATGAAGCTCTAAAATTCATTATCCACAGCTACATAACAAGAAGCAGAGCTGAACAATTTCAGAATAAGCTTAGCTCCACTATCTAATTTCAAAAGTTTTCTCCTTTCTTTATTTGGTGAGACATTGAGTGTGATGCCCATTTACAAACTTATTTGGACATCTGGGAACAATATAGCTTCCAATGCTGCATGGTTTCAGGATAAGGTGCATCTAGGTGCTACGTAATCTATTAAACCGTCCCTTACATGTGTCCAATAGAAGTTTCGAGTCAGTATACGACAAATTGTTTGGTGGTGCTTTGAAGAGCCTTTTTGGGAGCTCTGCAGAGAAGGTCCTTATCAGTGATGCATATTTTCTAGATAAAGTAGTTAGCTCCCAATGCCACATCATTTGTTCGGCTTTCCCTTACAAGTGTCTAGTGGAAGGTTATGTTTAGCATTGGACACGTTGAGAGTCAGTGCCCCATAACAGAACTGATTTTGCGCTTTTGGAAAAAAAAGTTGTTCTTGCTGGAAAAAGAATTTGTTAATGCAAATTTTGGGTATGTGGGGCTGCAAGCGATGTGAGCAATCTAGATGAGGTCAATTCAGGCTGGAGAGCTACCTAATTGAGCTGGTAGAAGAGGCAAGCGTCGATCCTGCAACTAAAAGGCAAAGCTTTTTAAGATTTGCCGAGATGGCCCCTCGGTTGATACCTTGTGGTTCTTAAGTCAAGCTAGCAAATAGAGAGTAAGCAAGTAAGTTGAGGGAATTTTAGGTAATGAATTTCGAGTGGAGGCTTGGTGTCTGGCATAAGATATTGACCTGCTCATGGTTGTTTTTATGATAAAGTGGTTTTGGAGGATGCTTGGAGGCGGCCAACTCATGTGCAAGGATGATTGTGCCATGACCCACGAAGTACCTTGACCAGTAGACGGTCGATGCCAACAGCATAGTGGGGACGAAGCTATACTCAATTTGGGTGATGGATAGGCAAGCCATGATGTTATAGAGGTCAATCTGACCCCTTCCTTGTCAAAATCATTAGTTGCAATCCAGGTTTTGTTTCGTCATATGGGTTGGCGCTATGGTGGCAACTGCTGAACGAAGAGGATGCTAGTATCCTATTCATGATGACATTGTTTTGGCCAGGACACAAGGTTTAGAAAAGAAAGAAAAAATCATAAATGAAAAAGGATTAGTGTGTAATAATTTTTTAGAATATTCTTAGTAGAAATGCATTGTCTCAGCAGCAACAGTGTCCTTGGAGCATCTCCTTTCCTTTTAATGAAATCAACTGGGTCGAACACATTTAGAATGAAAATAAACCTACTCTACTAACATTGTATTTGACTTGTTCAGGAGACTGACTCTGGAGGTTTGCTCATTTGGTAATTTTTTTTAAAGGTAGGAACTCTATGAGAATTTAGTGGGAACAGCTATGAAGCATTTGCTTTTAGTCTTTTGCACGCTGCTATGAGTTTTCTGGATTTCAATTCTTCCAATCAATATGAGGATCATTTTGTAATTATGTAATGGTAAAGCTTTTTGGAGTTTGGCATAAGTGTACTCTAAAATTTTTACAATATGTTTGTTTTGTTAATTTTATATTTTGGGTGCCACGGAGGCATTTCTTACTTTAATTAGATTGTTGGAGTAACTGTAGACTTTAAAAACCGGTCTTGAACTTTGTGTGTCGATTTCTTCCCTTAAACTTTCTATATTTACGTTAGCTTTAAGAATCATCATATTATGGACATATTTCAAGATTTTTCAATTTCTGGTTTATTATTGCTTGGGTTAGTATGTTTTTTATTTTTGTGAGTTTTATATGTATTCTTCTGATATGAGATTAGTTATACTATTTCATTAATTTTCTAGAGTTTTCTCATACTTTTTTAGGAGAAGTTAATCTAGTTTTCAGGTACTTTGAACGTGTGGGTTATTATTCTGAACTGATAGGATGTCTGTATGGATTTACTTTTGTCTTGCAAGGGTTACATGTCTTGTTTCTCATCCTCTCATTCCTTTCTTCTTCATATTCTTTATTCTTTTCTTCTACTTAATTCAATAGCAACTGCTCCAGTTATTAGTCTTTGTTCCTTCTGTCAAAAGCAAAAAAATAACACTTACAGGTCCAATTAGGTACATCAAACCACGAAAAATATTGCATTCCCTAAAAGTTTCTATTCATGAAACCCAGTTCATTTTCTGAATTTTCGTATATTTATTTACTTATTTATTTAATTTTTATTCCCTTGGCCTCATATTAAAAAATTTGCCCATTGCTTTACATTGTTGAGACCTCCCAATAACCTAGCAAATTATGCTTTTGCGTGCTTTTTGGGTGAATTTTGTCATTTTTTCTTGTACTTATCGTATTTAACAGTTTTAAAGAAATTCCACTTGCTAACTTTAACATAAAATTTGATATTCTTTTTAAAAGTCCTATTGGACCTGCAAAGGTTTTGGAATGGAATTTTTATTAGCAAAGCTCCATCTTCACAAATCCTGTTGGAAATTGTGATTTTCTGTGTGCTACTTTCCTCTATATGAGCATCGAACAACTAGATCTCATGCTTAAGTTTTTCATGTGTGCATAGAGAGAAGAAAGGAGGGGTTCCACGTGTTGCTTCTAGTGCCCCACCCCTTGAAGCATTGGAAAGGTTTGTAAACAGATGGATTAATATGCAAACAGTATCATACTACTTAGATGATTTACAAATAAAAAAGTAAATGATAGAAATCATTTAAATAGACAAAGATAAGCAATGAAATAGCAGAAGGTAGTTTTCTTTTCTTAATTGCAGAGCGCACATTGGATTTAGAAATATTTATAGCATGTCTATCAAAATTTAACAAGGGGCTCTGAATCTCCTGCCTTTTTGCCTGATTCATCATTACTATTTGGCAATTTAGGGATTCTTGTTGTCTTGTTCAAGAACACAATGTTTCTTCAGTATCTCTCATTTCTCATAGGTTTGATGTCTGGAAACATTATTGTGAGTTTAGCCACCTTTTTTGGCTTTTCAGAAAAGTTGCATGATCATGTCCCACACTTTTTTGTGTCTATAATCTCTTGTCTTGACCTTATTGACTGTATAATTCTATGTTGCACTTTCTTGTGAAATTACTTCCCTAGGTTTGTGTTCATAAACTTTTATTTCGGAGCTGTGAAACTCATACATGTATGTTCTGCAGGTCGAGTTCTATTTCAGTGATATCAATCTGGCTACGACTGATCAGTTATTTAGGTTCATGAGTAAAGACCCTGAAGGATATGGTAAGATTTTTTATCAGTGTTTACTTCTACTGGATATTAAGTTCCACCGTTTATGAAGCTTCTCATTTTGTAAGGTGATGTCCCGTGAACAAGTCATCTGTCCTGCTTGATTTAATTGGAAGTAGTTGTGGACTGAGAAAAAGGAGTCTTGGTGGTGTTTGAATTTTTTTTTCTCTCTCTCTGGTAGGATTCTGGTAAGGACAATATAATGGAGTATACAAGCAGGTAATAGTGGGAGGAATAGTTTTGTTCCCATCTTTGAAATCTTTGCATGAGACAAACTTTCTTGAAATCTAATCTTAGCCCTAAATTTATTAACTATTAAGGCTATACATCTATTGGTGGGTGCTAATCATGGCTTACTGAATGTTTGCTCCCTCCTTTTGTCTCCAAATTGAAGACAGAAGATTTAATTTTAGGTGCTGGATGAGTTCTGATTTTTGTAACTTGCAGGTTCAAAGTTTTATTGCATAACAAATTGGACACTGTCATCTGTAGTTATTGACCTGTTGATCAAATTTTTGTTGCCTTAATGCTGGTTATGCTTTCAAAAAATCTCATTAGCTTGTGTAACAGAGTAATAATAGCATCATAATATATCCAAGCTCTGATCTTAAGAAAAATCAAAATGTTGATAATATAATGTTAAAAATGAGAATATGCTGTTCCAATTCTGAATAATTTCATTATTAGCACTTCATGCAGTGTTTATTTTTGGACATTTTGGAAATATTTTTGGTTCCTGAGGCACTCTAGCGGTTATTATTAGATTCTGTTACCAATTTACTGACTTATAATTACTTGTTTGCCATCCTAATATGCAGTGCCACTTTCTGTTGTTGCATCATTCAAGAAGATAAAAAATGCCATTAGTGATAGTACACAGCTTGCCAGTATCCTACAGAGCTCAAATAAACTGGTAATTTGCAGTCATTGGAAATTTTAGCACCATATTCTTTAATATCTTTTCTGCAATAGTCTATTTGACTTTCTTGCTAGTTTGTATTATTTTACTTTGTGGTTTATTTTTTGTTCCTGCAGTTAGTCAGTGAAGATGGCAAAAAGGTCAAACGCCTGCATCCATTGGCGGAATCAGATATGGAAGAGCTGCAAGTAGGTCTTATTTATTTTCTTTATCCTTTTTTCATGTCAGATTAAGCCCCACCCGCATTTGCAATGTCAATGCTAGATTTAGTAATTTTAAATTCTAACATTGTTTTATCTTTTGCAATTATTGTTTGTTAAAGGTGATTGAGATGTTTACCTTATTTTTGTCTGCCCTACTCTTGTTTTGATCTGTATCATCTCTTGCAGTCTCGTATAGTCATTGCTGAAAATTTACCTGAGGATCATTCTCACCAGAACCTCATGAGGATTTTCTCATCTGTAGGCAGGTATAGGGTGCTCATTTTGCAGAAATGAATGCATAAAAGGTATTTGTTTTGAATGAATGTGTTTTTGCTCTTTCTTATGCATTTTTGAATGATTCTACCAGTGTGAAGTCAATTCGTACCTGTCCGCCTCAGAATTCGAACAGTGGTGCATCATCTGCATCTAAAACAGGAAAAGGGGATGGGTTGCACTTCAGTGGCAAGGTATGCATTTGAGTAGCAAGTGTTAACCTGCTTTGCTGAGCTACTCGGAGCTTTGAATATGCTTGTGAACTGAAGCAACAATTTTCATGTTGGTTTTAGGTTTTTCTGCAAGCAGAAATTTTTATCTTTCTAACACGATTGTGGAGCACCTGTAATTCATGTTTTTCTTGGTTTTAGTATGTTTGGTTGGTCAAATTAAGGTGGTGGTTTTACAACTCCGTAATAATTTTTCTTTTACTCCTTAGGTCACTCTTTTCTCTTTAATAAAATCTATTGAACCACCCATTTCTGTTCAGCAACGGCTGGTTGGCTTTCCTCTTTCCAAGCCAAGTAATTTTAATTACAATCTAAATTGCATGTGTCGAGAATATGATTTGAATTGATTTCCTTTAATTTTACATACCAGCAGATAACATTTGTGAATTTTGGGTAAACGTAATAGATTTTTCAGGAATGGTCAGGAAGGAAATGTCTGTGTCGATGCATGAACTATGACTTATGTGGAGTTTAGCTATGCTCGGGTCCTTATTTTATTTTTTCAATGTTTTTGTCTTCTAATAGCGCACAATTCAGGTTCTTAAGATGATATTCCCCTGGCCCAGATGAATGTCTAAGTTTATCATTTATTAAGGATGTCCAAATAGAGAATTTCATTTCTTGAGATAGATATTTTCCTTATTATCTGCTCTTTTGGTTTGAATGAGAATATTAGCTTTACTTTTTTGTGCATTTTCTTCTCCTGATAGTTTTTTGCAATAAGGATAAAGGAGAAGGGAAAGAGAAATATAGGTGATTAGAGAGGGAATGTGTGTAACAGAGTGGGATATTGTTCTTCCACACTTAGGCGAGTAAATGAACAGAGTTTTGCTTATACTTTCCTGGAGAACATCAATCTAGCTACTATGATCTGGTAATCTGTGTGGCTCCACAAGATTTGCATGCTACAATTTAAGAATCTATGTGCGTAGGATTTTTGGACTCCTACAGCTTTTGTCTGTGCTTATTCTTTGTAATATTCACATTTCCCTAACCTCTGGATTTGATATCTCCTTGTAGTTTCATGCTTTCGTGGAGTATGAATCTGTTGAAGTAGCCGAGAAAGCGGTGGGCCTTATCACTACCTGTCTTTATACACTTAAATAAACTTTTGTCCGAACATCCCAATGAAATCTTTAAAAGTCTGGCCTGGTTTGGGTTCTTCACAGCTGCTAATCCTACTGGCTCTTTGTGCAGGTGACAGAACTGAAAGATGAGAGCAATTGGAGGAATGGCCTAAAAGTTCGTTTGCTGCTTAAAAGTGCAGTATGTACTGCAGTTTTTGTTTATTTCTGCTAGCTGTATTTCCTGAAAAGAAAAACGTTTGCTAGGAATATTATTTCCAGTCAAATGCTGCTGCTATATACTGAGTCCTCATGTGCAAATATAACTACTTTTGATGGTTTTAAGGATACTTTGTAGTTTTGGGGGATACTTTGATATTGTTCATTGAGAATAAGGCTACATATATACTAAAATTTTAGTTGTGGGAAACTTATTCCCATGAATTTGTCTAGTTTTGTCCTATCTTCTCTTTTTGTTCATCTAGGGATGATATTCTTTGTGTTCAAAGCAAAAGCGAAACCGGCTGGAAATTTGTCAAAATTTGACTTGCTAAGGTCTGATGGTCGTGAATGGAGTTGATTGTCTGAGTAATGCATTTATATTTTTGTATTTCTACAATTTACAGGTAAAATCTACTCATGCACGAATCAAGAAAGTTGGTCATGAAGGTCAGTCCACTGGTAAGAAAGATGAGGTGGTTGCCCCAGAGATGCAGGGTTTAAATGACAATAACTTGGAAGATACATCTCTACAATCTGATGCACAAAATCATGAGCTTCAGGTAGGGGCCATTGGGATTTAAATGAACATCAAATTATGCTATCTAGAACATATATCTGCAGACTCAATTTGAATATGGACCTATGCTTGAATTACACTTTTTAATTCATCCTATTCCCTTTGCTCCTGTTCTGGGAAATTTCAAGAAGTCCATGTGGGATGCTTAAACTAAGAACATGCTTAAAGGTTTTGTTCCTTTGGTCAGGGTAGTGTTAGATAGGAATATAGATATTGCCAAGAATTGTATATGTAGCTTTTTCACTTTCTGTCACCAAGTTTATGCAGATAGTTTCCATTTGATGAATTCCTGCTCATAATTGAAAATCGTAGTTCACTTTCTGCCTATTGAGCCTTGGAAATTTGCACTTTGGTTTATCTAGTTTTTGGGGAAGAGTTGAGGGGAAGATATATTTGAGGAAATGTTAGGAGAATGTATGAATGTGAACAATAGAAGTATCTTTGGTTTTATTTGTGGGGAAGACCTTTTTTACCATATATGTTAAGGTAATGTTTGGATATGAATTGTATGTTTTGGGAGAATGAGTTTTGGGAGTAAAGTTGGGGAATGTGAAATTTATGTTGAGGAATGTGATGTATATTTGTTTATATTTTGAGAATAGTTAGAAAATTGTTTTGGGAATTTTGGCACGTTTATGTTTTAACATAAGACAATTTCTATTGTAACAGTCAAATCAATATTTTTTTGTTAAATTTTTGGATTTTTGTTAGAAAATTTTTTTGTTTGTTTATTTTTTATTGTAAAAATAATAATAAAATATATAATATGTATATGTGATGATTGGATATGATTTTTTAATTGTAAAAATAATGATAAAATATTATGATATGTATATGTTTGTATATGGGGTTTTTGGTAATAAGTTAATTGATTTGAAGGGGTATTCTAGGAATTAGAAATTGTTATTGTGGCAAAAAAGTAACTCCTTGTGTTTGGTTACATTTTGCCAAAATGTATACTAATACAAAAGCTTAATGTGACCCCATTAATCAATAACCACAAAAACTTAGGCTATGTTTGGTTACATTTTGTCATTGGAGTAGTACAACAATCAAAACCTATATATTTATATTAAAATAATGGAAGATATGTATATATGTATATATTTTACTGATGTAATGATTTAAAATCATTTGGAATTTTTTTAACATATTTTGGGGAAAAGATGAGTTCTGGGGAAAATGTTAGGTTTTATCTATGGGATTGGAAAACAGTTCTTAAACTTTTCTACTTTACCTTGGGTTTGAAATGGCTATTACGTTAGCGAACTGTGGGTCTCCTTTTTCTGCTTCCAAATATGTAGGTCACCAGGTGAAACATGCATCAATCGGACAGGTTGTACTGACCTAGACTTCCCACTGTGAGACTGTTTACTAGAAGCTCATCTGAAATGCTTGATTAATGACTCTGGGGGTTGTCTTTTCAATATTGAAGACTGAGATTTATGAGTTATAGTGATATTTTTCACTGAATCACTGGACAGTTGGATGAGAATGCAAAAGGCAATTCACAGAGGAAAGGGCGCAATAGCGGTGGTGGAGGCGGCGGCAATGGTCGTAGCAAGGGCAAGGGAAAGGGACTGGCACGTGGAAGGACTCAGCATCCCACTAATGGAGGGATCATCTCGGGATCTTCACCTTTAGAAGTTTCTGTGAGTACTGAGAAGATGAACACATCCAAAGCATCTCCTGTTCCTCGAATGCCGGATGGTACTAAGGGATTCTCCATGGGTCGAGGGAAGCCAGTAGCTGTAAAAATTGCTTGAGTGGTTTCTATTTGAGGGTTCTTGAACTCTTGTAAGCAAGCATGCATGTCCAGGAGCAACAATGCCGTATGCTGTGCTGCAGGCCAGTTCCCTTTGAAAATTGTCTACAGTATAGCTACTAAATAGCATAATGGGTGGTCTGCTAATTCGAATCAGACTACACCTTTTTATGAGTGATTTGAGTGGTGGAAAATGAAGAAACTCTCAAAGACCTATTGTAGCACTGCGGTTGTCCTATGAAGGTTAAGAGGTGGTTTCATTGTAGATAGTAAACGTCTGCTCTGGATTCAGAATCTAATATACATATGAAAATGAGAAATGTAAAAGAGAAAAAAAGAATGCATTACTAGTACATCTCTCTCTCTCTCTCTCTCTCTCATATATATATATACATTTCCATATATATATATAGAGAGAGAGATTGATATATGAGGACATGTGAGAATTTTCATGACAAGATTTAAGTACCATACCGTTTGAATTGTTCAACATTTGAGTTTTCTAATTAACTCGGCACTGAGGCTTCGTGTGCTCTCCAGTTTTGGCACGGTTGGGATGAAAAATCTCATATCTAAGTTGGCGCTTGGTAATTCTGAGCATTCACAACACGGCCTAAGGTGTTATTCTTCATGTCCTGGAGCTAATCTCAAGGGAAATTTGCTAAAATGAATAGACAAATTTCATGCCCTCTTAAAACAATTGATGACAACAAACTCTAGATGTCATATAACTTAGTTTAGTTTTGATCTGATGCACAACAAAAGTCTACTTAAGTCATTTGCTTGATGAAAAATAAATGGTTACATCTCCAGGTACTCCAGTGCCAATGTACAATGGAGAATTGGACATAAGTCATTGCATGCTCTATGGCTCCTACAGATGTTCCAAATTTAGAATGTTGCCAAATGTTTTCACATTGTGGGTAATGAGAAATGAGATACACAACCAGATCAAATAAGATCTTCAAAAGATTTCTGGGTTTCATCCAAGCAAATTTACGAATACATGAGCCTTTCCATCACCAATTTAACCACTGCAGGAGCATCAACAGTAACTGCAACCTTGACTGAAGGTTTACCAGACCATTCAGTAACTTCCTCAAACCTTGTTAGACACTCAAAAGGTCAAAATGTGAGTAAGAAGGACGTCATACACAATGAATTATTAATACAATATGAATGTCTAAGTCATGTGAAAAGTTATGGGCCAGGTTGTTTTAGGCATTTCCCATAATTTGGCATCCTATGCCTCCATGAAATGACTAAAATGCTATATATCAAGAGAACAGACGATGGAATCATAAAAAGCAACAGGCAAGCATAGCATTTCAAATCTCTCAATCCCAACTGCACAGCAGTTCTACATGACCCATGGATAAAATTCAAGCAACTTCACTGCTTTCCATCTTTATTGCATGAATAATTCAGGAATCAGGATGAAAAGTACAACTTATCTGCATAACTAGATTACTTCAGTGCAAATGTGAAAATTCTCCTTAATTATATAGCTTGTAGTCTTAGAAATTGAACAGTGTAGAGCCAAGTTGCCAGATGTTAATTGTCTACTACATGCAAAATTATGAATTAGCTAGAATTAGTTGTATAGCATCTCTTTTTTATGCTATGAGTGCATTGTTGCACGAGTAAATCATTTGCATCATCACAAGTAGGGAATACATAAAGAAAAGTAACTTTTGAATGAATGAGCTCTACCTTTTCTGCTTGTTATACAATAACGTCAGACCCCTTGTGATGCCCACTGTCTGGACACGAACAACACCTTCTACATAGGTAATCAGTGAAGGATCGACAGCAGCCAGAATGGTTGTCGGGTCATGGAGGTAAACACCTGCATTAGATTAAATACAGATTGACATCAACAAACACTTACAGACAGTTTGGTTGTGTTTTCTTTTTCAATTTTCATTTTCAACATTTTTAAATTTGCAAAGTTAGTTAGAGTAAATGAGTTGAAAATAGGCTTGTATTTGAATAGTATGTTGGGAAAGTAATAATTACATAGAGTTTAATAGGTTGTAGGTGCAAAGAGATGATAATAGTGAAAAAAAGAGAGAAAATATATAAGTTATTGGGTGAAGATACACAAGTTATTGGATAGTGTGTTTTAAAATGAAAATGAGTTGGAATATAAGTGAAAATGATGATAAATTATTGATGATTCATTTCCAAATAGTGAAAAAGAGTAAAAATGAATTTAAAAACGTTTGTAGGTAGAGAGAGATAATAATAGTGAAAAAAAAAGAGAAAATATATAAGTTATTGGGAGAAGATATATAAGTTATTAGAGAATGTGTTTTGAGATGAAAATGAGTTGGAATATAAGTGAAAATGATAATAAGTAGTTGATAATTCATCTTCTAATGGTGAAAAAGAGTAAAAATGAATTTAAAAACATAAAAAAACTAGCTGTTATAATCTTTATATCTATCTAATTACAAGATCTCCAAGCAAACCTTTTGTACTGTAGGCATCATGATGATAAGAAAAGTACACATCTAGAATCTTGCATATGTACTGGGCAAATTTTCCACTCGATTCTGCCAACTTATCTCGATCAGCATCTGTAAAAGAAAGGGCAAGCATGAACTTTTGCAGATTAAACGAGGTAAAATTAAGATTCATGCAATAAATGACAAAACATTTGAGAAATCCTCATCCATCTTCTAAAGTAGAGTTTGGCGGAGCAAATTAATCATATTGCTGCCACTGTCTACCAACAATGTCTTGAGTTTCAAGATGGTGGCTCCTTTCTTTTTTTTTTAAATTCTAGGAGACTTTTACTGAAAAAGTCTGGCAATTAAACAGATGTAGATGATGGCTAAGTATTTATTTACTGAAAAAGTCTGGCAATTAAACAGATGTAGATGATGCCTAAGTATTTATTTGCTGAATCTGGTTACGTCATTGTGTCAAAAGATGAGAAATGGAAAAGCTACTCAGTGAAAAATTCTTCTCTTGATTCTTTAATGGAAAGACAGAATGAATGGCGTTTATATCACAGTTAGCGTAAAACCTGCTTCAAATTTTAGTATAACTGAATGCAACTTTAACTTCCACTTCATTATAATTTTAATCTAACTGTATGGAAATTGCTCTTTCATCAATTCTTGATGTCTCACCTCCAGCTCCAGCAATTAGCAACTTTCTGCTTGTTGCACACCCCTTAAACTTGCTTCAGTTCCTTTCTTTTTCTGCACCCCCGTAACATTTTCTCAATTTCTTTCTTTTTTCTCACATTCCGTTTTTAGTTCTGCAACTCCATTCTCTTACTTTCCCAGATGAAGGAAATTTAAAAGGTAATATAATTTCAGATACTCTCGTAGTAACCGGCTATAATCACCACCACATCCAATGCCGAAAGCAAATCACTTCATCACATGGAGAAGTTCCAACATCATTAAGGTTTCATCTTCAGTATCAAATCTAGATTATTGTCGCTGATTATCATCAAGATATACTGCTAGTCTGTTATTATCATCCATAGCATGGATTGAGCATCCCCAATAAAGTAGACACTAAATTAATTTTAAGCCAATTAATTTATTATCAACATAGAAATTCACAAGTTAGAGCTCATGAAGCAAGTCAGTGCTTGAACAGCTACTGTAAGAATATTGAACCAAGCAATATCTAACGGGCGACATACTTATAATTAACTTTGGTCTCACTTCATATTAAAAACTTAAGTGAGCTCCTGGAGGATTTAAGTGCAAGCTCTTTAGTTCCACTTTTTTGGTTAGCAGCAACTTTACATTTGGAAAATATTTCAAGAAGGGCCAGTGGCGTTCATTAAATTTGCACCTTAGTAGAGGTTTATGAACCTTAACCTGTCCATTGGTGTGCAAAATTCACGCTCAATGGTTTACTAAGAGCAGGTCATCTGGCATGGTTGATAAAACAGAAGAATGGATACCCAAACTGTTAAAGACTAGTATCAGAGCAGCAAATCAGTAACTAACACATATGAATTGTGACAGCAAAGCAAGAAAATTTAATCTGTTTCCATCAGTCAATAATGTGGTCATTACCTCCTAGCCACTGCTAGCATAAGTAGAAGCATGAGATGATAAGAAGTTTCAGGCGGTTTATTGATTTAATTATAAAATACACACAGGAATACCAGTTAAAACAACTTGATGTGTGACATTTATCCCTATAGCCAGAATATCAGCTCCACTTGTGAATACGACATCCGCTGCATCAGGATCTCCAACAATCTTGTCAAACAATTAAAACAAAAGAAATTATTAAATAACCAGAAGAAAATCATGCAAAACGAGTGCCGGACAAAGAGACATGCAAAAATTATCTAGCTACTCACATTTGCCTCGGCTGCAGGATTCACATTTCCGTTTACTGAAAATGCACCACCAAGAAGGACAATTTGCCCAACATTTTCTATAAATGCAGGATCTGATTGTATGGCCTGCATAAATGGATAAATCTCAGAAGAAAGTGATACAAGAGGCAGCAGCTTGAACTGATTACAAAAGTTCAAGAAAACTAACCAATGCAATATTTGTTAGAGGACCCAAGGCCACAACAGTGACTTTTCCTGGGTAAAGACTAGCTTGCTGGATAAGAAAGTCTGCAGCAGACTGCTCAATTGGCTTTCCTTTGGGTGGTGGAAAGTTTTGATTTCCCAATCCATCCGTACCATGGACAAAGTCAGCAATTCGAAGTTTGGTACCTTTCTTTACATGAAAGTGATTTTACAAATTATACCAACCAAAATACTTGCTTAATGTGCATGCTTCACAATGCATTTGACAATATTAACGTACTTTACAAAGTAAACACAATAAGAAAAAGAAGGTGGACAGCCAAGATTATGCTGACACATATCTATCACAATAGCCAGCCAAGTGCCCCAAGATTATTTTCCAAAGAAAGGGACAGTACAATTGATGAATTAAAGCTTCCAGACACTATTTTATTAGCACCTCATTAGATGGTCATTCTGCAGTTTGATTTCCCTGTTCTAAGGTTGATTTTGGATAATGCAACTTCATCATCAACAAAAGGTTGTATGCACCAGCAAGCACGAGGCCATTTGTATTTTCTGCACATTTTCCTTTATTGAGAAACGAAATTCACTATAACCACATTGTCTACTACCTTATCCTTGTTTTCTACTTCTAAGAGTTAAATATTGAACAGTTAAACCCCAAAGTTGGTTGGAGGAAGTAATTCAACACAGTGGGTTTCCTCCAGGAAAACATAGCTATGCACTATACATACATTTTACATGGATACTCATGTATGGACTGCAATAAATGACTTACACATTACTTAAAAATTTCTGAAGCACATTCATTTGTACTTCAGGAAAAACCGACTTAGAATTGACAGTGAAATAGGAAAACCAAAAGTCTGCATTGGAGTACATTACTTTCGGATATCATGTAAAAACAGAAACAATGGTGGCACCTCATATCATGATACATACAGTGATGGTCACATGTGATCCTTCAGCCACAGGGATATCAGTCCTCCCAGCAATCTCCAACTGTGTTATGTAATATTAGTTACAAAAGATTAGCTGCAAAAATTGTGCAATATCGAATAATCTGAACATTGGACTTATGAATAAAATTAGAAGAGAATGTCTAGGCATTGTCTTAGTGTTCACCAAAATGAATCTTTTTTTTTGTTCTTTTTGAGGTTTAAATTGTTCAATGCCAAAATTGCCTAAAACCTAAAGAATTTTACCCACACCAGAATAGGTTGATAGATAGTTGACATAAGGTGCAATAAATGTTATGGTACACTCTGTCTCAGTAATTGCATCTCTTTCTGCTATTCATGATTGACTTCTTAACAATAAAAAGTTTGATCGAAACCCAAATTGAATAAAATACATTCTTTATCCACATACTTTTTTATATCAAGATAAATGTCAAATTCAGCAGAATAATGATAAATCTTAACTCAAGTTTTAATGTGTTTGAGAAGTTGGACCTGATGATCTTAAAAGGAAAGGAATCAGCAAATTTACGTGAAGTAGGAAGCTACAGTCAGCGTATCTGCGTTAATGGATGTGGCACTGAAGCAAGTAGTTACCAAATCAAAGTAAATATAAAAAGCACGATTCAACAAATCAGCCGGAAGCCATTTCCGTTGAATGGATATCGTACTAAACTTCAGTTATTATAGACTAATTTCATCACATTCCGTACCTTCACAAATTATTTAATTAAGCAATCAATAACACGAGTTAGAACAATTACAACAAGTCAAAGATGTACACCTTGCTTCTGACAGTTGTACAATCAAATCACGAATCCCCTCTACAATTTTTCCAAAATCTGAAAACAAAATCAAAAGAAGAAAAGGAAAGAATATCAATGGAATTACCAAGTGCAAAGCATTTCTGGTGGCGAGAGTGGTGTAGACATTGCCATAAATAGTAGTTAGTCCAATGACTTCAACTTCCGGTGATTGCAACGCCAAAAAGATCGCCATCGCATCATCTGATCAACAGAAATTTTAGCTAAACACCAATTTCCGAACCCAAAATAGTTGGACCTTTCACAAATTTATAAAACAAAGAAAGTTAAAAAGCAGCTAAACTCAAATTAATATTTACGTACCAATGCCAGGGTCGGTGTCGATGATGATCTTCTTGCGTTCAGCCATTGTTTTAATCTGATAATTTCTCGAGTTGTTCACTTGAAATATAAATGCTTCTATGTATTTTATGTATATGTATATGTTTCTTTTTATAAGGAAAAAATAAAAAGAAAGCCATATATATATATATATATTACTTTGCTGTATTACTATATTACTACTATATATAAGTGGGAATGGGCTACTACAGTGTTTTTTTTACGGCAGACCACACGTTTGCATTTATAATTTTTTTGGAGTTTCTTTTTCTTTTTGCTTTCACACCTAGCCATTTCTCCTATTTTTTGCTTCTTTTCTTTTTCCTTTTTCCACCTATCTTTCACGTCTTCTCTTTAGCATGTAGCTTCAACCACGGGATTTACAAACTTTTTCCTTTTTCTCCGTTCTTTGCTTTCTCATGTTTCTGCTTGCTCATTGTTGTTGCACATGTCTCTCCATTCATCCATTATGTGACATCGAGGTACGAAGGTGGCTTTCTGCTTGTGTTTCTCTTCTGTATTTTTTTGGTTCTCGCCTCATGGGTTCCATTTTGGCCAAGGAAGAGTAGCTCAAGCCCGATCAAGCACGAAAATGTGATGCTAAGTTTCAGCTCCAGAAGCTCTGCCGACCTCGAGGTTCATTGAGATAGAGCTCAGCATAGGATGAAGACAAGCCTCGATTCGAGCTAAATTTATTGCTGAAACCTCGAAAGCGAAGGCTGATTCCAAGTACATAAACGTATTCTCCGCCTAGGCGATCACACATTAGCTGAATTTGTCTCCTCCAGTCAATAGTTTCTGTTTGAGATTTGCAATTCTATTGCATTAGTATTCATGAAACACTTATTGGGTTTTTTTGGGTTCTACTGCAAGTGAGTTTATATGCTTTTTTGGTCATTTCTTGATGCATGATCTTTTCTTTTAAAGAAAGAATGAATTTTTCTTTTTCCTATCAATTTTTAATTATGAGAATAACGTATGTTAAATGCTTGATAAAATGTCTTTCAATTGTTTTATGAGTTTTGTCTGAAAGGGTTGAAATTTCTACACTAAAGGGTGAGAAAAGATGTGATCTTTAGCTAAATTTTTGTTGGATGATTATTTACTTGATAGGGAGCTTTAAATAAGAGATGAGAAGGTCATTTCAAGAATATATACAAGAGAGTGGCCGGTGAAAATAACATTGATGAAGTCTAGGATATGGGCTACTTTCCAATATAAGAATTGCCATGGTATTTGGTTTGTACATAAAATCCCCCCACCCCCCAAGTTTTTTCATTCATATGATGGAGAATTGTAGTGATGAATCTTGAGATTTAATGTTTGCCTAATGTGGGTTTTCTTTCCTTCTTTCCTTTCTTGTTCCTCCTTCTATAGTAACTTGTAGTTTGAATTTCCTTATGAAGGATAACCGTCTTAAATCTTATGTGAGTGTTACAAAATGGTGGATAATTTTTGAGGAAAGATCTTTTGGTTCTATTATGATGTTGTATCAGTCTTCAGAAGAAGTTGATTGTTGATTTTGAGGCTTAAAATAGTTAGATTACATCTAGAAGTAATTTCCATGGAAGCTTGACATTTTTGTAAGTAATGGATAAAACATGTGGTGCTGAATAGATCACTTTTGAATAGAAAAATTTGACTGCTATTGTTGGATACAACATCTATTTGTGCTTCTCTAAATTATTCCATTATTTTTAATGAGCTTGACATTCTGAATTAATCATTTCTTGACAAAAACTTTTGACTACTTTTGTGGGATGCAATATCAACTTGTACTCCTTTAAATTATTCCATTGTTTTCTTAAACAGAATGAGTTCTTAGATAGTCTTATTTTTCCTTCTTTTTTTGTTTGGTTTTTGAATCTTAGGCCTCAACTAAAAGATGCAAAAAGTTCAAGCATATTCTTCATGCTGGAATTTCTTTCTTCAAAGAACACTTCTCATTTCTGTTTAGAGTACATGGTCTTATTTGCTTCTTGTTTGGAAAGAATTCTGTGTTTGCAAGGTAATTCTTTGTCGTCGTGTCCTTCTTTTTATAATACATTGTTTTTATCTATGTTTATGGTTGATTCTCCTCATCCTTTGGCTTTGCAAGGTAGTCAATGAAAGTCTTGTTCTAGAATTCTTTGTACAATCCAAGGTATTTAATTTTCTATATTTGTAATGCATATAATGGTTGATAATATTGTTGCCATTCATTCTAGTACATCTTTACAGGTTGCACCCTATGAAAGGCCTGTATTGAGTGAAGGTTACTTACTTCCACAAGGTACTCGTCACTTAGCACTTTTAGAGAAGTTGTTTCAAATTGCCTCCATGAAGTATTGTACAAGGCATTTCTTAATGCACAATATGTTTACCTTGTACCATTGGTTGAATGCAAAATATGTGTATCTACAATCACAATAATTGGAAAAATTAATAGCTGGTTGGCACTTTTGGTAAAAGTAATTTTTGTCTGTTTGGGATCATAAATATGGCCTCTATTTCAACATGTGGAATCATTAAATTTCGGTATATTACATATTTGATATTTTGAAGCCATTATACCACCGCGTGATAGAGAACTATTTCCTTAAGCTTGCAAGAAAGACACTTATGTAATGATTACTTTTTCATATTCAAAAATTTGAAGCTGTGAATCAATTCCTTTCTTTGGATACATTTGCGCCTTTTACTTTTGTGCATCTCTATTTCTTGGATGTGCTTTAGAATTATTATTAGCCTTCACTTTTGTTAATCCACTGAAGAATGTTTACTGCTCTATGTGATTTAACTCTGTGTATTGGCTATTTCATACAGCTCCTGTACACCTCCTCTCATTTCACTGTTGTGGAGGTACCAATGAGGAAAGATTTGCTCCAAAATGGTACAAGGAAAATGGTAATTTACTAATACTAAGACATCTTTTGAATTTGGACTTTAGGGACCATATGCAAAGTTATTTCTTCAAGAACCGTTTTCCTACGCATGAAGGATGCAAAGGTTATCCTTATTTCTTGAATGTATTGAACGTTTTCCTACGCATGCAAGATGCAAAGGTTATCCTCATTTCTTGAATGTTTTGGCCCCAGAACATAGCAACCTATCTACACTTGAAGTAAAAAAGCCTTTGGAAAAAGCAAAATTGTTTCTTGAGCATGCTGATAGGATAGGTTGCAAGAGATACTTAAAAGCAAAAGATGTCGTAAAAGGCTCTCCAAACCTCAATCTTACATTTGTAGCTCATATCTTCCAACATAGGTGAGAATATAACTGGTGATTTTTTGACAACCAAGAATTACCTCTATGTTACATGCTCATTAGTTATTACTACTATTGGTCAATCTTACATATCTGGCTATATTGCTATAGCTAAACATACAAAAAACTTTAATTGTTATGGAATACATCTAAGGCTAAGTATAAGCTTAATGCTTGTATTGGACAATCTTGTATAGCAACTCAACATCAATCCCAAGAACCATTTAGGGTGATATCTTTATGTCCTTTCCTATGCAAGGGACCATGTGTAAGAAACTTCAACAAAGAAGCCCAACATTATATTCATTGAGATAATAAGTTGGCTAATTTCAATCTTCATGGGTTTAGCATACTATAATTTATCATGTCACTTGAATTTTCAGCAATTGATACTTATAGTTATAATAGCTAATATCCAAGCTTTCATATGTAGGAATGGATTCTCAACCTAAACATAATAGATTATCTTTCTTTGAAACTCTATTTGATGATGCATGGATTTCCAAGGAAGAGAGGGCATTTCGCTTTTGGCTAAATAGTCTAGGCAATTCCTCATACATCGACAATGTCTTTGAAGATCTTAGAAATGGGTAAGTGTATTTTTGTTATTGAGATGTAGTTACTTTTGTTCTCCTTCTTAATGGTTACAAAATGGCAACCAAAAGAGCTACTTGATTCATCTTTGAGTGAACTGTTTTTACCTTTAGAAAGTTTTGAAGTATTGTGAAGGAAATTCTGTTTGTTCCTCAATCAATTTATGAACTTCTGCTACTTGAGTTAGAAGTTGACGATTTTACCTTAAACAACTTCTTGTGATTGCACAGTTTTAAGTTCAAGAGGTGGTGCAAAAGATATTTTCTAATCAATGTTGCATATAACCTAAGCCTTCACTCTCTTCTCATGTCTCATAATTTTCATAAGGAATTATTGCAACTGATTCATTTCAGAGGATGTAATTGTAGACGGCTTAATTTTTAAGCCAATTAAAAAATGATATGTGTAAATAATA
>JACGDI010005406.1:167998-210930 GCA_014898725.1 Jacaranda copaia | reverse complement strand
TTTTTCTTTGTCTTGTGATTTAATTTTGCAGACAACGAAATTTGTGTGAATAGTAATTACTCTATATTTTTCAAATTAACGAAAAGTGAAAGTAAGGTGAAAGGCTAGCCGGTGATGTATAGCAATTTCCTCTTTTCTTTTCACCATGAAAGTTTAAAAGTTTACTACTTTCTTCGAGTTTCAATTTACATATATAAGTTTTCCTATTTCCTTAATTACATTTTTTGCTTGCTAATAAATTCATAATAGTAAGTCAATTAGTCTTATATGGATAGATCTAACTAGCATTGCTAACTCAACCTCAAGTTGGACTTAATATTTTACCACTATTCATTCTTGATAATTGCTTGATGAATTGTACGTGCTATTGCTTCAAGTAAGCAATATGCCAGTATCCCATTGCTATTTTCTTTTGCTCATCGTTTAATGATGATTCTCTTGAAAATTGCGACATTACCAACAAATACGATAATGACTTTGAGTAGTAGAACAATAAAAAAGATAATGCTTAATTTGGTTCTTTATTTTTCAAGATTATAGAAACATTGTATATTCCAATTGAACGGATTGGTTGAGTTTAAAATTGGTGTCCCGTAATTGAAATTCAACATGGAAGTAGGATATATAATTTTCTTCCCTCATTGGTTGTTTTGTTTGAATATCAGGTTCTGTCGGTTATGATAATGGGGACATTCGCCCTTGGTTTGAGACAGAAATATTCACCTCATGAATATGTATCTGATTTCCTTTTGGTAGTGGGAATCATTCTTTTCTCCCTAGTGAATGCCCAAATTTTGCAAATTTCAGTCTAATAGGCATGTTGATGGTATTTAGCGCATTGATTATGGACGCATTTTTAGGAATTTAGAAGAAGCTATCTTTACCATGAATTCCTGAAGCAACATGAGTGTTTCAAAAGAAAATTCTTACTTTGCAAAATGTATGATGGGTTTGAGTTGTAATTTAATTCATAAATGATCCTTACAATTGCTTTTCTTTTAATGTGTTAACATAAATTATACTACCATATTATGTGTTCACATGCTTTTCTTTTGGTCTTTGTTTCCTACTTAGGTTCTCTCATAAGTCTTTTACAGGATAAGCTAGCAGTTAAAAAATTTTACAGTCTAATTTTTGAAGAGTTTCTATTACCAAACACAATATAAAAATTATTAAAGTATTCCAAAAATTTACATTTACCATGCAAAGAAACACTGCACGTGCGCGGTGTGCTATTACTAGTAATAATATAAGCGTGGATGTGCGAGCATTGCAATTGTTGGCGTTTTTTTTCATTTTTTTAGGTGGTAAATTTTTATTTTTGTACATCTTGTGATTGTTCATTTTGTTTGTTGGCTTGTAATGTGTTTTATCTTTTGTGTATTTGGTGAGGATAAAACTATGAATTCTAATTTTTTTTAATTTAGTTAGATTAAAGTTGTGATTTTAGAATTTTTTTTGTCTTGAATAGTGTTAATTGATGGGCAGTGGTTTTGTTGGTCGTGAGCCCTACTATAATGTTATAAGCGAAAATATTTTTGTTTTTTTTAAATATCAACCATTGTGTTGGATTATACATTACGTTGTTTTTATTACACTATTGAGTGTCCTTTCATAGGAGTGTAAGAAAGGTGTGCTTTTGATCTATTGAATAAAAAAATGTGCTTTCTTTTTGACTTCTTTTATGTGTTTCGCTAGCTTTAAAAAACGACATAGTTTGAGCAATTAATTTAAAAAAATAACATCATTTTTCATTAAATGTTTTGTGCTTTTCAGGCTGCAAAACGACTTCTGCTCTATTTTCTTTTTCTCAAACATTTTTTTTTAAAAGACAAGACACCAGCCTAAAAAAGGCTTACCTACTCCTCTAAAAAACCTATGTCCAATCCATTGCCCTATACTACTCTTGCTACACATCTTTAACTTTATAAAAATACATTTTTCTTCTTTATTCATTTATTTGGTTGAAGATTTTGGGACATAGCTCTTCTTTGTTCTCCATTCAATTTGCCAGGTAACTCTTCCCTTTTGGCTTTCACTCTTTTTTGTACTTTCTTTACAAAAAAAAGTGTTTTTGCATATTCTTAGTGATATTTGAATACGTTTTAGGGTTTTGTAGAGTTAAAATTTTGTGAGGGAAGAAAATATAGTTGATTTTCTACAAAAAAAATTTGAGTATGGCACATGTCAATTAGGCTTCAAGTAATTATTCTCCAAATACAAAAGAGTTGAAAGCGTTAACATGTAAATCTGGTAATTCTACTGGCCAGTGGGTATCTATGTTTGTACATAAGTACAAGATTTCCAAAAATGATCCATTTTCTTGAGTCTAAGACTTTATAGGTGTAGAGACTAGACCACCAGAAGGGGCTGGAACCATTTTTGCTGCAACCACCATGGCTCCAACTTCAACCCTTATCTCGACAAACTACTCAAGAATGAAGACTTTGATGGCATCACCTTTCTCCTTGGTGTATCTAATGACTGTAGATTTTTTCATTCACATTCTATTATTTGCTCTTCTTTTTCTTTTTAATGTAAAATAAATGCTTAAATGATTTCCCATAATGAGCTTTTTTTGTTTTCTTTTTTGTGGAGTTGTTGAAGGTGGAGATGAAATTCAAGGACACATGGCTTGCATGCGTTTCTCTTGGGAACAAACCTTTTGCATAGGTGTAGTTAATTTGTTTTTTTTTTGGAAAGAAAAAGTTAATTTTTGTAAGTGTTACCTTGATAATGTAGCGATTTTCATAAGATAAAAAGAAAGCCCATAGAAAAAATCTTTTTTACTCTTACTTGCTTGAATTCTTTCTAATGGTGAGGAGAATGTAATAGTTGAACTTTTTGATGGTTCTTTTGTTATTTGTTATGTATGTGTTTAAGGTATGGATGATGATAGGGGATAAAAGAAAGCAGAGAAAAATGCAGAAAGGCTTCTTGTTCTGAATGGGAGTTGAGGTTGACAATTAATAGGTGCAGCGTAGGAGTTTATAGCATGTGGGTATACCTCTAAAACCTATTGGCTTCATGGAAAAGTGCAAATCATTGTAAGAAGATTTCATTTTTCTTGCCCCCTTTTTTTCTTTACTTTTATTGTTATGCATATTCTGTAGTTTTATTTTCTGCAAAAACACACACAAACACATGTATGTGTATACCTATGTTTTCTATGTGATTTTCATGGTGATAAGTTCATGTCTGTAAGCATATGTATGTCTACCTATAAATATTTGTCTATTTATAAAAATTGAAAAAAAAAGTCTTTTGGAGAGGAAAAAAATAAAGGAAGAATACTATAATAAAGTTATATTTTTTCTATTTACTTACATTTCATTTGACAAAGTATTTTATGTTTTCTACTCGTTTTTCGTGGTTTTCATGAGTGAAGAGAAAAAGAGGTAGAGAGGTATATTTTGGTTGTCGCTTCAGTTTTATGAAAGTCATTTGTAGAGTTTTTAGCTCATATTCTATAAACTTTGTTTATATTCATATAGATTCCCATATCTTCTTGGTAAGACTTAGTAGCTCACAATTTATTTTTTTGTGACTTCTTCTTTACTTGTGATTCAGGATTTGGGGACTAGAAGTGGGGAAAGGGTTCAAAACACAAATCAAGTGGTTTAGGAGCTAACACCTAGCTTGAGAAACATGCCACACATATAGAAGGTCTATCTTTTGCTTATTTTGTCTTTTCTTGCTTGCTGCTTAATGGCTTTAGTCGTTGCTTAAGGATCTAGGAATGAAAGCTGTAATGGCAAACACTTAGTGATAAGCGATCTATGTGAAGGAGATGGTGAATCAATGATTCAATAAGAGCAATGGAAAATTAAAATTTTCATCATGTGAAAATAATTTGAATTAGCATCTATTAAGGATCTATTTTATGCCATAATAGTAGATTCAAAGGAAGAAGCAAATACCTTTAGAGATTTTTCCAAAAACAAAGTGTAGACAAGCTGAATGACTCTTCAAATAGATCTCCAACACTTCTTCCTTGTCCATCTTTTGCTTACTCTTTTCCCAAATTGCATTAGCAAAAAGGCCTCCAAAAAGCACCAAAAAACTTGTGCAAAAGAAAACTTAGATCAACACAAGATATGCTCTGAAAACCACCTAGAAAGTGAACACACTTCTTTAATTGGGCTCCTTCTTGTTCACCACCAAGTACCCCCAATGTGGCACCTGTAGTGTAGTCCACCCACTTTTTCAAAGCACTCTAATTCTTTAATCTTAATCTAGAAGAAGATGGAGAAGAATTGGAGACGAAGAGAAGAGGTTTAGAAGAGAGAGGTTGGAGAGAATCAAGGAAGTGTTTTTTATCACACGACAAAGGGAAGAGAGGAGGGAAAAGAGAGAATGTGGCTGGCCATTGAGGGGTCCTCACCCTTTTATAAAGTGTGATGGATGCATCAAGAATCCCCTAGATACATCATTCAGATTTTTGCTCCATGTTGGGCCAACTAGATGCCATGTAGAATATTTAATCTTACTAATTAAAATCGCTATTTCAATAAGCATATTAGATGCTCTTACTTATTTTTAAGTGAGAGAAATGCAAAATTGGTCCTATAACTTGACCTTATTGGCAAAGTAGAACTTTAACTTTTCGGGCTGCAAAATTGATATACCACTTTTAAAAATTTGGCAATTTGAAGATAAATTTGGCCTAAATTACATTTGTGAGTGGCCTATGCCTAACTATTACCTGACTTAGCACTGCACGGTGCCTTGTCACTCCATATCTCATTCTCTCTCTTACATGGCATGTGGTGTGGCAAACCCTTCTTACCATGTCAACAAATGTATTACACGAGATAAAAAAAAAAAGAAGGAACAATTGCAAAAAAAAAAAACAAAAAATACATAAAATTTGAAAAAAGAAAAAAAATCTTAAAAAATATTTATATACTAATATATATTCACATATATAAACATACATACACATATATTCCACTTGCTAAATCATTGAATTAAATGAATTGATTGATAAAAAAATTTAAAACTTACACATCAGAATTTAGAATATCAAACATTCTTCAAATTTATAAGGTTTTATTTCATACGAATTTATCGTTTAAAATTTTTTAAAAATCTAATTTACTACTTTAGGCCATATAATTTTACTAATATCAAGTTACATATTTAATAATGTTAAAATAGTAAACATATCTAAAAATTTAATTAAATTTTGTTGAATTTATTTAATAATTTAAAAATAAAAAATTGCAAAATATGAAAAATAATAAAGATGTTTAAAATAATTTCATTCAATTTAATTGAATTTAATTAAGATATAAAATAAATAAAAATATAAAATCTAAATCTAAATCTATCATCTTGAACAGAATAATTTTAATAATTATAAATTAATAAATATGTCTAAAATAATATAATTAAAATAAAATAATTTAAAAATTTATGCTCTTAACTACATAATGTAAATTATTATTGAAAATTTATAAATAGACCTAAAATAATTTAACTCAATTTATATAAATTTATTTATTGGTTTAGATAATAATAATAATAGCTATTATATATATATATACATTTATACCCCGTTCCCCTCCCCCCTCCACCCCAAAACCAACCACCCCTAAACATGTTAGCCAGCTAGTGACTGCTTGGGCACAACTGCCCCTATGGCAGCCACATTAGCTAGCAACATTACCTATTAGAACCTTCCCCTCCTTTTCCCCAAACCACCCACCCACACACTATCCATCCCCGCCTGCTGGGTGGCTACCAAATCTACCACGGTAGCCATGGCTAGATTTGTTGATCAACAGTCGCCTAGATTGGTTGCTACGGTTGGAACTCCATGGCAACCATGGCTAGATCTACAAGCCACAACCATTGGCCCATGGCTGCTGTGGCCAGGGTGGGCTGTCGGGGTGGGGGTGGGGGGATGGGCATGGTTTGTATATGTTTATACGTATATATTAGATATATAGATATATGTGTTTAAATTATATTTGTATTTAAAATATTTTTGGGTACATATATTTATATTTTTGTACTGTGTATATGTACTCAAAAATATAAGGGGTGCAAGAATATTTATCTTTTGTTTTTCTTTCCTTTTTGTTTTTGCATTTTTAGTTTTATGTTTTTCAAGTTTTATGCTCTATTTAAAAAATCAGATCGAACTTGGTGGTCGAACTAATTGAACCGTTAGTTGCCCTATGAATTAGTCCAATTTTGAGTAAAAATTAAAAAATAAAGGTAATAATTCTATTTGGTAAAAATCATTTGAACCGCTGGTAGAATTGTCTGAACCATTGAATTGTTCATTGTTTATGAAAACTAGACCGGTTCATTTTTTTTCAAAAGTTTCATATTTTTATGCAATTATGAAAACCAGACTGGTTTTATGCATTGTTATTTGTGTGTGTGTGTGTGTGTGATTTTTTTTTTCCAAATTTTTCATATTTTGATTTTTACATGTAAGTTTATTTTATTTACCTTTTTTTTTTGGCTTTTTTAATTTTATTTTTTATTGAAGTGGCAAGTTGAATTGCCACATCATAAGTCACATAGAAAATTAAGGACCACGCATGCCACATGGTGCTAAATCAACCACCGCATAGGCGTGGGCTACTTACAAATGTAATTTGGGCCGAATTTGTCTTCAAATTATCAAATTTTTAAAGGTAGTGTACTAATTTTGCAGCTTAAAAAGTCAAAGTCTTAATTTGCTAGTAAGATCAAGTTACAAGACCGATTTTACATTTTTCCCTTTTTAAATGAACTCTTCTATTTAAATTTTTCCTCCAAAATTAGATTCTCGATTCATTTAAATTAATTCAATAATTCAATTGAACCAACTTAACTCCTTAATTTAGCAAGACTAATTAAATTTTCACATGACCCCAATTAGATTAACATCTTAATCTAATTAGTCTAAATTAACTCCTTAAGTTAATTGATTAATTTAACTCCTTAAATTAATCAAGCCATTATAACCAACTTTAAATTAGTCAATTGGTCTCTTCCAATCTTGACTAATCTAGTTATCTAACTCTTTAGATAATTTCTTTAAACCTACTAAGTGGCTAAAAGCTTTTGTGTGTGACTCATTAAGTTCATCAATTAATTAAATATGGGCTAACAACTCTTTGCAATTTTTTGAATATCAAATATTCAATTAGTTTAAACTCTTGTAAACTAATTACTCTTCAATTAATATCCATTAATTAAGAAGTACCCAATCTTCATAGTCGATATCGAGCACAAATCTATGGAGCCCAATTAATTGGATGAATTATTTAGTGTAAGCCTTTCCACTTACGATTATCATATGAATACAGTCCTTCTATTTTCTATCTCTCAAAAGAGGCCTAGGGTATGATAATTGTTAGTTCCTCAATAGCCTCAATAACTTTGTATCTATTTTTCATGAGTGGTTCCTATTTCTAACCTCAACTTTGAAAAACTCCTTCTTTAAATTGTCATAACACTTTATGCAAGGATTTCTCATAATCGGCCATCATAGAATACATAGGAGATCAACTCGTTCTTAACGATGAGTATATGGATCCTTTCTTGGAACTCACCAACCAATATACATGGTAGCTTGTGCCCAACCTAAGCCCCAGGCGACCTATTAAGTGCTTGGGACAAAATCGAAGCACAATGACCTAAGTACAAGGTTCCTGTGGATTTTTCAAGTTAAGGAATTATTCATATGCACTATTATAAGCAAGAGAATTTCACATTACCAATAAAACACTTTGGCTACCTTATGGATTTTCTAAGTAAGTCTTTAGTGAACTTATTCTCTGACAAGTAGCCATTAACATGCATCGATGTCGTATATAGATTGTCCATAAAATGGAGCAATATCTTTCTCCTTGGATTATGCATCATTAGTGCAAGTATATTCAAATCTTATGTCCCTATCTCTATGATTCTATGACTTGGAATATTCAAAATCATGATTATAGAGACTTGTTTCGTGATCACCATCATATGCATGACCAAGTCCTATAGTCTTGTATGATTTTAGGGTTTCAACCAAATACATGTGAAGAATATCATAAAATGCATGAGATGAAGATGACCATTTATATAATATCATTTAATCAAGATTATCTCAAAGGAGTAGTTTTACACGCCAATCTAATCAATTGCGAGGAATTATTCCAACAATCTCCTATTTGTCCTAAGGCCAATTTCTCATAGCCTTTGTACCTATCTTCTCAAAATCTCTTTCAAGGACCTTTTACATTAAGGGTTTAGTCAGTAGATATGCTATATGTTATCTTCAAAAGCAACTCTCTCCACTCAAATGTTACCTCTATCACTAATCTTATGGATCAAGTGATAATGCATTAATTTGTGTTTGCATCACTGATGAGATCTTGGCTTCATTGCTTGTGCAATAGTTCTATTATTATCTCAAAAGACAAAAGCTGGCTCTACATTGTTAGGCTCTTCATCCAACTCTTAGATGAAGTTTTTCATCCAAACACCTTCCTTTATAGTATCTAGTACCATAATGTATTTTGCCTCAATGGTTAAGCCAGTCTTGGTTTCTTGCTTGGAACTCTTCTAACGAATCGTGCTGCCATTAAAGTAAATGTGAATCTAAATATAGATTTAAGGTTATTTTCATCATATTGGAAACTAAAATACAAAAATTTCTCAAGTTTTAGTTCTCTAATACCATTTACCAAAACTAAATCATATGTTTTTCTCAAGTACTTAGAAATTATTTTTATGACTTTCTAATAACTCTTTCCAAATTTGGATTGGTAGAAGCTCTTAACACTTAGAGAGTGTCCTACATCAAGTCTCATACATAGCATAGTATACTTTTATATTTCGAATACTAGGTGCAGAAGGTATGTGGGACATCCTTTTTCTCTCTTCTTTTGTCTAAATATCTATATACTTAGAGATATAAAGACCATGTCCCATAGGGAGGTATCCTCTCTTAGATTCATCTATACTAAACCACTTTAGTAATTTATCTATGTACAAAGATTAGGGGAGCCCGATATCCTCCTTGATCTATCTCTATATATTCGTATTCTTAATACACAAGATGCTTCTCCCAAATTTTTTATGGAGAATTGTGAAGATACCTATACTTTAGTACATTCTAACATCTCTTTCTCATGTCCAATGAGATGGATGCTATTGACATAAAGCATAATAAATTGGATTGAACTCCCACTAGCCTTTTTGTACACATATAGCTCATGTATATTTTTGATCAAGCTAATCGATTTGACTGTCTCATCAAAATGTAAGTTCCAACTTCAGGATGCTTACTTGAGTCTACAAATGGACCATTAGATGCACCTTTTGTTTACTCTCTTGAGATGTAAAGCCTTCTATTTACACCATTTAAATTACCTTATCAATGTTTCCATTGAGAAATTTGGTCCTTATATCTATTTGCTAAATTTCATAGTTGTAGTAAGAAGCTATGGCAAGCATAATCTTAATGGACTTAGGCATAGCGATTAGTGAAAATATTTTCTCAAAACAATACTGGGCCTTTAAGTATAACCTTTTGTCAAAAATTTAGTTTTAAAAGTGGTTACCTCTCAATTAACTTGAAGCTTGTGCTTATAGACCCACTTACAACCAACGAGAACTATGCCCTCCAATGGATCTACTAAAGTCTATATTTTGTTGGAGTACATGGAGTTCGTTTCAAATTTCAGTGTCTCAAGTTAATGACCTAAATTCATGTCGACATAGCTTCCTTATAGGTTCTTGAATTACTATCCATTTAACTCATCTCATGAAGGAGTCCAAATATTTTAGATTGTTTCTTGATATGGTCCAGCCTTCTAGAAAGTTTTTCATTAGGCTCAGGATGCTCTTTTGTTTCTATTGCTTGTAGGATAGATTGATCATCTTAAACTTCATTAAGTTCAACATTAACATCTTTTCTATCTAATAGAAACTCTTTTTCCAAAAAGGTGGTGTTCCTCAAAACAAACACATGTTGTTTCAAGGGATCATAGACGTAATAACCTAAAGACTCTTTTGATATCCCACCAATTTTTGCAAGATGGATCTTGTATCTAACTTGTCTCCCAATAATTTTTTAACATAGGTAGAAGACTTCCAAACTCTTAAATAAGAATATGGGAACATTAGTGAAGCTCATCATAGAACGTACCATGTTCAACAAGGTGCATTTGTTTTTAAACCCTTGTCTTCTTGACTCCTTTAGATGCCTTCAATGATTGCTTCCCCTTAGAAGAAGAACCTTTCTTCTTCTTAGCCCCTCTCCCTTTTTTTTTCCTTTTGTGCTTTAGGGTGGGATGAGGAAGCAATCCTTAAAGGTCATCCTTTTTCATGATTGCCTTGGTGGTTACCAATATGTTGACTAATTTGTTGATGGATACCTCTTGTTTGGACATATTAAAATTCATCATAAATTGGTCAAATGAACTCAACAAGGATTGGATGATCAAATACATATAGAGATCATTGTCCATAACTACCTCCAAGTTGGCAAGCTTTTAATAAGCCCAATCATTTTTAGACTATGCTCATTGATACTTGACTGCTCAACCATCTTAACCTTAAAAATCTCCTTTGACAACATGAATCTCTCATGCCTAGTTTGCATAACATACAACTCTTAATAAGTGCAAGAAAATGTTAGAGAAACGTTTCATGTGTTTATGAGACTCTTGAAGTTCATTGGATATCGATGCCATCATGAAAGAACAGGTTGGAGGTCATCCTCAACCTACTTTGTGAATATTTCATGTGTCTCTTAATTGATATCATCCCCTATGGTATCAAGTAGACTACAAGTTAGGGCATATGTCTGTTTTTTGGAATCTAGAATGATTTTGAGGTTTCTTAGCCAATAGTAGCGGTTCAACCTAGTCAATTTTTTAGTTTCCAAAATGATGCTAGTGGGCTTTAGCAATTCTTGAGATTTTACAAATCTACAAAAGTGAGGAAGAGAATAAAATCATTTGATTGAATCTTAATATTTAAAACATGATTATGGTCTTTCAAGCATGTTTTGCACTACTATTTCTTCAAGTTTTTTTCCCTCAAAAGAATTTGGGAAATCATATTTCCTAGTGAGAATTAAGGTCCAAAGGCATCACTTGTGGACCTATGACTCCTTAGACATCCACTCATGACCCTAAGGTAAGTAACTTTTATCAATTGCATCTCTATACAATCCTTAATATTTTTTGCCTCCCTTTTCATATAGCACTACAACAAATTACACTTCAAGCAACAAAAACTTTAATAACAAAGGTAAAATTTGTTACAAATGTTAGATATATAGTAACAAAATTGATTTTTTGTTACAAATAAAATTTTCTTGAGTAACTGACTAAAAAGTTTTATTACCTTTACTCAAATAAAATTTGGTACCTGTTGTAACAATGAAATATTTGTTACAAATAAAATATATTGTAACGAAGTTTATAGTTACTAAACTTCAATTAACTTCCCTTCAAAATTCATTCCCTTCAAATATCAATTGTACACATATAACGATGATTTTCATTACTAATTATAAATGGATATTAAATTAAATTTTTACAAATACTTTGGGTTGGGCTTTTCTTTAAGAAATGAGTTTCACAATAATGTAAAGAATTATTGGGCTTAATCAATTTTTTGGTGAATTATTGTTGGACTAGGTTTTATTTTAAGGATTGACCTTGAAGAAATTTGAAGTGAATGATCCATTAGTTGAGCCAATTTTCTTTAGAACATTGGATTTATAAATTTTTTGTGAATTATTCACTAAATTGGGAGTTCTCATTTGTGAAATAGGTTTGATCAAATTTATGGTAAATTAAGTGGTGAATCAGGCTTCATTTTAAGATTTTGTCTTGAACAAATTTGAAGTGAGGTAAATGGCGAATTAGATTTTCTTTGAGGAACTAAGCTTATTTTTCAACAAATGGACTTCCCATTAGTTTAAATAATTGATTAAATTGGGTTGACAAGCTTATTTTTTTTACTAATTGGCTTAATTAATATTTTAGTGAATTGGCAAATTGGATTTCATACTAATTTGAAAAAGTCATTAATTGGGCTTTACCAACTTATTTTTTATAAATTGGGATTCAATAATTGTCTTTGTAAATTATTGAATTGGGATTTATATATGAATTGGATTTGATATTAAATAAAAGAATTCATTAATTGGGCTTTTGCAAATTTTCTTTTCATTAATATGAGTTCACTGATTTTTTTAGTAAATTAATGTTATTTGGTAAAGAATTGAATTTGATATTAAATTGCAAAGTTGATTAATTGGGCTTTAGCCACTCCTTTTTTATTAATTGGGCTTCACTAATTTTATAATGAATCGGTGTCATTTTTTAAGAATTGGACTTGCAATTAATTTAAAAAATTAGTTAATTGTGCTTCTCTAATTTATTCTTCAGAACTGAGTTTCACAAAATGTTTTAGAAAATTAGTTAGTACACTTTGTTTAATAATTGGAATTCACCAATTATAACTTGGTGAATAAGTTGGTGAATTGAGATTTACATTAATTTAAAGATTCATTAATGAGTTTTTCTAGCTAATTAAAATTTTATGTCACCAAATTTTTTAGTAAATTGATGAATCAGACTTCATTTAAGAATGGTTACTAATATTTTAATGAATTCGTGACTCTTCTTTGTTTAAGAATTTGTCTTTCTTAATTAAAGAATTAGTTAATTTAACTTCACCAATTTCTTTTTTAAGATTGGGCTTGATAAATTTTTAAATGAACTCGGTTTCATATGAATCTATAAAATTCCTCAATTGGACTTTACCAACTTCTTTTTTTTTTCTTAATGGGCTTGACCAATTTTTTATTAAATTAATAAATTGAGCTTCTCTGTGGGTTTCAACTAATCTCTTTTTAAGGATAATTATTCACCAATGGTAAGAAATTATGTTGGGTTTGGCTTTAATTTAAAAAATTAGTTAATTGTGATTCTCCAATTTTTTTAGGAACCAAATTTCACAAAAAGTTTTAGAAAATCATTTCCTAGGCTTTGATTGAGAATTGAGATTTATATTAATCTAAAGATTGGTTAATTTAGCTTCTCCAGTTAATTAAAAATTGTATTTCACCATTTTTTTAGTGAATTGATGAATTAGACTTCAATTAAGGATTGAGTTACAAATATTATAATGAATTCGTGATTGAACTCTGTTTAAAATTTTTTGTCTTTTTTAATTAAAGAATTAGTTAACTTAACTTCACCAACCACTTTTTTAAAATTGGGCTTGAAAGCTTTTTTTAAATGATCTGGGCTTCATATTAATTTATAAAATTCATCAATTGTATTTTACCAACTTATTCTTTTTATTAACAGGCTTGGCCAATTTTCTAGTGAGTTACTAATTGGCCATTCTTAATGAATTAAGTTTCATATTGATTTATAAATTTGGTTAATTGGACTTCACCAAGATTGATTTTATTAATTGGGCTTGACCAATTTTTAGGTAAATTAATTCTAAATTACACAATAATATTAAAATCATAAATATATGTAAAGTTGTTCAATTAAAAATATAAATATTTTATTTATTAATACAAGTATCATAAATAAAAATTATCGACCAAAATTTCAGTTTATTCTCATAAATGTATATGTTTTATTATCATTTTTTTTTTCATGTTTTTATTGACATGGCATGTTGAATTGCCACGCCATTGCCATGCGAGCAAGAAGGAAGATAAATATGATGATATGGCACCATGTGGTGCTAAATTAGGTGCCACGTAGGATTAGGCTATTGACAGATGAGTTTCGGGTTTAATTTGTCCTCAAATTGCCAAATTTTAGAAAATATTGTATCAATCTTGCAGCTTGATAAGATAAAATCAAAATTTGTCAGTAGGGTATAAGTATAGGATCGAATTTGCAATTTTGCATAATTTAGTTTCCCTCCATTTTTGTATTCCCTCCAAAATTTGGGACAAATTAAAAGCTAACAATTGATTTTGTTATTAATTCTACACAATAATTTAATTTAATTTCTTCCAAAAATTTGATTCCCTCCAAAATGAATTCCATTAAATTTTTTGAATTCCCCCCCAATTTTAGCTCCTCCTTTCATTTGTTTGTATAAATAATTTATACAAAACTTAATTTCTTTTATATTATATTGTAAAATGAATTAATGTAATTAATTAATAAAAAAATAAAAGTATGGAATTGCCTTAGTCCATCCAGTTTTACTCTACAATCACTTTAGTCCCCAACTAATGAAAGTTCATCTTTTAGTCGTTAACGTTAATATATTATTTAAAAAAAAATGTTAATATATTATTTCATTTTAGCTCTCAAAACCACTTTGTGATGGTATTTGGCAAAAAAATTGATCAATTTTGACTTTTTAAGGGCGATATTGTCAATTTAAGATTTTGTGTTCTACTTTAGACCTTAATTCAAAATTTTCCTTTTTTTAAAGAAATATTTACATTTTTACCCCCTATGAAAATGGAAAAGGGCAAAAGAGTCTTAATAGAAAAAAAAGGTAAAATACCTTCCCATGTTTTAAAATTATTTTTGCTTAACTTTATAATTAATTTATATCGATGTCATTTTATTAATATTAATTAATCATAAAGTCAATCAATAATTAGAAACGATGAACTAAATTAGAATAATTAACTTTTTAATTCTAAAATAAAATAGTAAAAATACTAAAATTATTAACTAACTAAAACCTAAAGGGACATTAAAAAGGTGTTTGGCTAAACTTATTTAAAATATCTTATAAGCTTTTGAATATTATAAAATATTTTTGAAGTTTCTGCATCTTATAAGATATTTTTTGAATTTATAAGATACTATATTTTGTTAAAAAAAATAATTTCTTAAGGTGTTTGGATAATAAAATTTTGAAGCTTATAACGTATTAGTAATGACAATTTTATAATTAATATGATTAAAATATCTCATAAAATATTATAATTAATGAAATACTTTTTGACAATTTTATAGTTAATGAAATACTTTTTGACATCTTATAAGCTATCAAATATCTTACAAAATAATTTGAGAAGTTTATAAACCCACTCAAACAACTTCTAAATGTTTTAAAATATCTAACTGTACTCTATAATTATATATAAGAAGAATATATCATTTCATATAATTAAAACAACAATTTCGATTTTCTAGGCATGTACTATTGTTATATAACCTTAGTAATATAGTCATAAGTTTAATAAAAAAAATTTATCCTCATATATTTAATTAAATTTTTGAAGAACTGTTAGCATCCTTAACAAGTTTTTAGATGTTGATTGAAAATTTATATTAAACTTCAAAAATATCCTTCAGAAGCTATTTTGATTATTTTGTAGACAAAAATACCGCTGGACTTATTTGAAACTTTAACATGGGAGTTTAACTTTAATATTATCTAAATTATTCAGAATAAATATAAATAATCTTATTAATAATTTTTTTAAATATTAAATAATCTTTTAATTGAAGTTGAATTAAAAAAATAAAAATTTAAAATCATGAACATATCTAAAGTAATTTAATCAAATTTAATTAAACATAGTTATTAATTATAAAATAAAAATAAAAATCAAATCCATCTCTTAATTAAATATGGTTTTGTTTTTAATTTACATCTCAATAATATTTAAAAAATAATAATATCTAAAATAATTTAATTAGATTAAGTTGAATATATTTATTAAATATAAAAAATATTTATTAACTAAAATAAATAATTTAAAAATAAAAATAAGATCTAAAAATATCAGACTAACAATAGTAATTTTAAAATATCAATTTCACCCAACCAACCCAATAAAAAAGTTATTGATATGATATCTTATTCCTATATTTATTTTATATATATTTATTTATATTGACAATACATATATTTATATCATATTTATATTGATATATAAAATTTTTAATTTTTAATTTTTTTTAAATTTTTTAATGAAGGTTGATTGGGTAATTTCAAATTTTGTGGAATTTTTATAAATAAATTAAAAGTTTGGGGCTGTTGGATAGTTAAATTTTTTTTTAATTTAACAGTTTTGTTCAAACACTAATGGAAGTTGAGGTACCTTCCCAAATGTGTTAAAAAATTTAGAATTTGGTCCTATAAATGTCAACCTAAGTATCAAAAGTGCATACCGCCCTATCTAGTGGGACAAAAAATGTAATTTTTCCAATATAACCAAACACTACGTTAGCAAAAAAGAGAAAAGTGAGGGCTCCTTTGAACTAGTAACAATTTTATTGGGCTAGTTGTAATTTATCTCTTTGTAATTTGTGAAATAAGCATCAAACACTTTTGTGAAAAAAAAAAATACAAAATAGGTTCCTTATGTTTATAAAACCATACACACCGCCTCCCCCTCCACATTTGTTGCCCATTTAACATAATTTTAATATAAAAAGACCAATTTACCCTTAATCATTTCACATATATACAATTCAATTTAAATAACTTTTTATTATCATATTTTAATTTTATTTCTTTTTTTTTTCATTCTTTTCTTTTCTTTTTATTCTCATTTCTCTCTTCTTCCATTATTTCATATATTTCTCATTTTAAGCATATATATAAATTTATCATTGTTTCTCATTTCTCATTATTTCATATATTCTCATTTTATATATATATATTTATATATATGAATTTATCTATAAAATTTTAAATATACTTATTTTTTCTATTTATACATATTCACATATATATAATATGCACGTATATACATTTATCCATAAAATTTAAATTAGTTTTATTTTTATCTATTTTTTCTATTTTATTCACTCTGAATTAAATAATATTTAATATTTATAAAAATATAATAATATAATTTTTTATTCATACTTATTTACATATATAGTGTGTGTATATATACACCACAAGAAAATAGGTTAATTGTGGCATATATTTTGCGACGGTTTGTCTCAACCACCACAAAATATTAATTTGATGATGGTTAAACGGCGATTTATCCAAACTGCTGCTAAATTAGCTATTTAGTGGTGGTTTCAAAAAACCACTGCAGAATTTATAATAAATGGCAGCAGTTAGTGTAACTGCCACTGAATAAATAACTTAATGCTGGTTTTTCTAAACCATCATAATTAATAATATTATTTCTTTTGCTTATTAAATTCCCCCTTATTTTTTTACTTTGAAGGATTTTGTCTACAATTTTTTAATATATATATGTAATGCCAATTATTTTTTATAAATATTTTTTATAAATTTATAAAATAAAATATTTTATATTATAAGCTCTTCTACAAAATATAAAGAGGCATTCACTTATTTTTAAAATTTGAACATGCTCTTGTAATAATTTAGATCGTATGGATTTTAAGTTTTTATTTTATCCTTGCATTGCAAGGCTTATTTTAAACGATAAAATCTAAATTTTTTATAAGCTTAAAAAATTCTTATAATTTCTTTTCATAAAAAACTTAGCCAAACACCTACTTAGTCTATATTTTTACTTGTCTGTTAATATTATATATTTTGATCAATGAAATAAATTATTATAGTATTATCTTTACCCAAAACTCACAATGCAAAAATATTACTCCTTTACCTAACATTTTATATATACATATATAATAAAATTTCTTTGCTTCATGCAGCTATGTTATATAATTATCCCACATTTTGTTTATTTCTTTTAGTTCACTATTTGATACTTTTATTTTATTTATTCAAATGTGAATTACTATTTTATTTTTAAAAATAATAATATTATTCTAAAATATTCTAATAAACTAATTATGTCATATCATTAATTTTCAAAACTTATTTTTAATAGTATAAAAAAATTCACACCTTTTACTCTTCCGGCTAATATTCTTTATAATTTTATTTTATTTACATTAAGAACTAGGGTATAAATGAGATGAGATGATTCATAAATAATTTGAGCTTGTCCGTTAAATGAGCCAAGCTAAGCTTAATAAGTATAAGTATCTATGCACATATCTATATTAACAAATATCAGTTGCAACCAAGTTGGTAAGTGTCTTGTTGCAAGCATGGGTAAGCACGGGTTCAAGTCCTTCTTATGTTAGATTTTGATGCCCGGGTTTGAGTATTTCTTGTGTTAGATTTTTAGTTTTCATTTTTAGCAAGTGTAGGTGGGTAGGTGCATTAGTCATTCCAGCCTAAAAATTATTGGGCCTAGTGTTCTTCAGCTCATCTACCAACAACCTCTCATGCCATTGCCAAGCATGCCTAGGTCCACCGTGCCTTGGCCCATTTAGGCAGCCTCAGTTATGTAGCCCAGCTTTCAATCTAGTGCCAAGTCCATCAGTCAAGCCCTGAGATTGGGCTTCAACCATTTGGAGTGGCCCATGGGAAAGACATCCCAATTAATGTTGGGACCACTTGCCAGCAGCCTAGTGTTAGAGATATTGGGCCTGAAAAATTAATGTATTACATGTGCTAAATGTAACAAAACTTTTAAACTCTTTCGTAATGAAACTCTCTATTCTATTAGTAACGAAATGCTTATTTTTGAATTAAAATATTATTTAACAATTTGTAACCAAATATTTTGTTACATAAGCAATTAGTAACTAGACTTCATTAAATAAAAAATGTTATTATAGCATGCATTGGTAACAAAAAATAAAAGGTGACAAAATTGCCAATATTTTGGTAACTATGTATTTTGTTATGCTATAGAAATCTATTGTAACTAACTTTGTTTTGCCAATAATATGAAACTTTTTGGGACGATACATTTTGTCGCCATAAGGTCAGCATTCGTAATGAATCATAAATTTTGTTACTAAGGCTTTTTGTGATGTATTTTAGGGCACAAAACTTCAGTAATGAAAAATTCAATACCAATATTTTGGGTAACAAATTTAAGCTTTATGGTAACAAAATATTCACTACTAAAAGTTTAATTTGTTGCAGTGTAGACCCATGACTCATGCGACATCTATATTAAAAGGCGTTAAGTCAAACTTGCTAATCCTACTATATTGTGCAATGAACTATAAATATACCACGACTTGTGAGACAATATCACAGTCAAGTCATATTAAAGTGTATCTCATGCTAAGATAGTGATTGTAGCTTTCCACCAAAGTGTGTTCCATGACTCGTGAGACAACACACAATCATGGTAGAGTCCCATGCAACACCCTTAAAATTCGGTAATTTGAAAATATGAATTTAGAATTCAAGATATTAGTTGATCGGATTTTAAGGCTAAGAAAATAAATAAAAGGTAAGAATTTTGGAAGTTTTAGGTTTGTTTGAAAATTGAGGAAAACTTGACTGACCAACATTTGGAAATTTTGTGGGTTAAAGTGGGATTATTATTGGTCAAAGGAGTCAATATAAGGCAATAATTAGTTTTGGGGCTGAAAAGAAAACACTTAAAACTTGAGAGGACTTAATTGAAGACTGGGCTATAGTTTTGGGGGTGAAATTACAATTTTTGAAAGTTCAACTTTGTATATCAAAACAGTCCCATGTTTCTTCATTTTCTCACCAAAGTCCATTGTTTTCCTCCTCTAGCCACTTTCTCTAGTTAATGACAAAACTCGCTATACTATATACAATTTTTACTCCTCTCAGCTCAAGGAACGCAAATATATCGATCGACGAGGTGGCTAAAATTAGAACTCAAAGTTGCAACCTCGATGGTGGTGATGGGTTTTTTCATTTCAATAATTGAAGCTCAAGTTTAACTACTGGGTTTTGTTAGGCTCGACTCAAGGATTACAATGGTAGCTTAAACGTCCAAAATAGATCATCGACGATGAAGTAATTTGAAGAAAATTGAGTGGTGGTGTTGGTGGCAGGATTTTGATTTTTGGCCAATTGACCAGCCAAATGACATCGAAATCGAAAATTGTTTGAGGGGTTTGATTCATGGAGCTAAAGAGCATCTTTTGGTGGTGGTGGTGAAGTTTTTCAGTAGTGGTAAATGGCGACAGATGGAGGTGGTGCGGTGGTGGTGGAGAGACAAATTGCTCGTCTTGATGCAGTGATTGCATACACGTGGGTTGATCATGAAGATTCCTTTCCAATAATGAGAAAGTTTGGTAAATGGCCAAAAATGGGTTTAAATTGTATGCATGTGTATGTATATACCTTCCTAGGTTAGCAATACTTTGTATAATTGGGAAGAACACATAGTTTGATCGAGAACATAGAGTCATGCATATAATTACATAAGTTAGTGAACTCAAATTTAAAATGTTATATGATAATCTTGGGTAATTAAAATTAGTTAGATTCTAATTTTGTATAAATGAGGACTAAGTGGTGAATTTGGACTATTAATAATGATTGTGTTAATAGAATTAGCTTTGTGCAATGTTACAAGATTAATTTTATAATAAAGGACCTAATTGTATATCTTTATTCGAATTTGATGCAACCTAAGAATATTTTTTCGTAATAACGACATAATTAGAAATAATACCAATCAATCATGTCAAAGCTAATCACTGAGGAATAGCTTCAATAATATAATGTCTAGTTTTAGACTGTTATTTGTATGATTATGATTGTGAGGACAATAGGGAGGCATACACTCTTTTCTTCTGATTAGGTGACAAGGAGCAAGATTTTACCGACTAGCAGTTTAGAGTAGCTTTTACATTTTGTGACTTTAAGGTGAGGATCCACCGACCTGGTAATTCCTTGAGTAAAGCAATATTATTGTGATTGGACCCTATGTGATTTAGTTGATTTGATACTTGTCTTTGCTATTATTACTGTTATCGATTGACGATCAAACCCTATGAGGTTCCATTACATGATATCCAATCCGATTAATATTTATTGTTATTACCTAAACCCTGTGAGGTTCTATTACTTAACATTCAATCTGGTTATCGTTAATGGTTGTTATCTGAACCCTTGTGAAGGTCTACTAAATCTGGCATCTTTTTTTCACTACCTGTTAATTGTGACAAGCAATTGTGTGGGTCTTTTTGTTTTTATACCATAATCTGATCGTTTGAAATTTGAATTGTATTAAATTCTAATTTGTATATGTTACTTAGTTTGAATATCCTTATGGGGTTTACCAATTAGTATTTGTTACTTGGTTTGAATATCCTTGTGGGGGTCTACTAAACTAACTTTGATTTATATCTACTAGTTCTTGAGGAAAAAACCTTTATGAGGGTTACTTCCTGATTCTTTTTTTGTTTCTTGTATGTTTTGGTACCTAGAACGTTTGTCTATTATAGGCCATCTAATTATTATGTTATTAGAAGCATTTTGTTATTTGACTATTATGTTATTTGATCGTTTTGTTATCTATTCGTTTGATTTTTTGAGTCTAAATTTGAATGGTATTGTGGATTTGTTCTGTTAGTAATTTGTTATTTACCAAGCTGTTACGTTTAGGTAAGTTAGTTTGTTGGTATGTCATTGATTCGTTCTATCTGTAATAAGTTCTATTCCAAGTTGATATGCCTAAGTAAGTTTTGCACCAAGCTGATATGCTTTGGTAAGTTATGTACCAAACCATGCTTGGGTAAGTTCTGTACCAGGTTATTGTGTTTGGGTAAGTTTTGTACCAGGCTATCACACTTGGGTAAATTTTATGCCGGGTTGTGTTGCTCGGGTAAGTTATGTACCAAGACGATATGCCTGGGTAAGTTTTGTATCGGGTTGACACACTCGAGTAAATTTTGTTTGATTTGTATAAGTTTTGTACCAAGCCGATATGCCTGGGTAAGTTTTGTACCAATCTATGCTTGGGTAAGTTTTGTACCAGGTTATCGTGTTTGGGTAAGTTTTATATTGGGTTGTCACGATCAAGTAAGTTTTGTTTGATTTGTATAAGTTATGTACTAGGTAGTTATGCCTAGGTAAGTTTGGTTAATTAGCATAAGTTTGTTCTGATATGTTTGAATAAGTTTAGTTCAGTTTGATTGGTATAAGACTGTTTCGATATTCAACTATATTATGATTGTTTGACCATATTTGATTGTTTTTGACCATATTTGATCGTATTCTGATTGATAGATTATTTTTGAATTGTCTAACCATTTCTTGACTATTTGATTGTACTCCGATATGTTTTTGTTTAACCATTCAATTATGATCTGTTAAGTTGATTAGTCCTCGATAGATCCTCATAGCATATGATTACAATTATCCCTTACTAAGTCCTTTGAGCTTACCCCTCAATTTACGTTAATTTTCTTAGACAGGATCATGTGAAGAACTTGGATTTTAGTCTTAGATCGGTGAATGGGATTTTACAATAGAATGGAAGTGTGTATATGTATATGGGTTTTTGTAAATGCTAAGCTTTACGTTAGAAATGCTGTGACAAGTAAGATTAAGTTATGACTGAAGGTATGTAAATTATTATATTGGATGTTATGAAGTAATTAATGGTATGTACCTTGTGATTGGATGAGGTTGGTTAAGTTTCGAATCCATCACTATATGTTTTTGATGAAATTTTAAAGAAAAAATTCTGAGGCGCTTATTGATTATATTTCTTATTTATGGGCTTGAATTACGATTGAATTGTAATGGTACTCAATTTAGGTGCTATTCTGAGTAGGGGCGCTACAAGATGGTATTAGAGCTTAGGTTTGGCAAGCTCAAGCAATGCTAGAATATGATCCTTAGATATGAAACTTTTGGATAGTGGCGTTAAGTTTGATTGTGGAAATGTTTAAGATATGAATAAGTTAACGAATATTTAAGCCTATGTTATTGATGACTTAGGCGTTGAATATCATTTGGGTATTATTAGTATTTATAATTGACTATTTGTTTAGGATAATTGAGTAACAATTTTGGATACTATGTGTATTTGGAAAATTTCCATGTACTTTGAGAAATGAAGATGATTGTGATTACTTGGTGTTAAGGGGATCAGAATGTGTACTACAGGATGTTCCTAAGGTTTTATTGTTATCATAGAATGATTAAGACTGGCATGTTTATGGGTTCAATTTTATTTCATTTAATTCTTCTTCATCTTTTCTTTTAAAAGCTTGGAAGAGTTGGTGGAATTGTTGGCGTCTCAAGAAGGTTTCGATGTACCTATTCCACCTAGGACTGAATGATGGGGAAGTCTTCTCAGGCTATGAGGAAGACCTTCCAGATGACGAGGGAGACCTCCCGAGCGATAGGCTCAAAGTCGGGAGATACCTATTTACTCTTAAGCCATGTAGGAAGAAAAGATTGCACAAATCTTTTCAGATGATTAGTTAGCAGATCCTGTACATCACAGGGGACCGAGAATTGGTCAACAGGGTTAATAGTTAGGTGAGGAAGCAGGAGCTGTTGTTGAGACAGTAGAAGATCGAGCCCCAAAGTAGTTCTTTCATTTCAATCCTCTAAAGTTTCTTTGAGAGCCGGATGATAGGAATGCAGAGGAGTGGGTAAAGAGTCTGGAAGATATATTTGACACTTTATGCTACCCAGATGAGCGAAGAGTTTATTTTTCTACATTTTTCTATCGAGACCAGCACGCAGCTGGTGGAAGATTATTGAATGTCGATGGGTCATCATGGGGACTTGCAAGACTTAGGAGAATTTCACGAGGGAATCTATGGACAAATACATGCCATTGGCAGTCAAACAAGCCAGGGAGCAGGAATTTATGGGTTTAGTTCAAGTGGCACAGTCTGTTAGTTAGCATGAGGCTACTTTTAGCCAATTGATACAATATGCTCACTATATACAGAACGATGAAGTTCGGCCGGCTAGATAATTTATACAAGGGTTATGACTAGAATTAAGGAAGGGTCTGGCCATTTGTGATCTGATAAATTAGAACTATGCAGCAAGTAAAGCACTGCAACTTGAATTAGAGCAACAGGAGGTTTAAAAAATAGAAGACAAGGGCTAAAAGGAAAAGATGCACCTTGAAGGGCAGAGTAATATTGGAAGAAAATAGTCAAAGCTTCAAGTTGGAAGCACTGCCTAACAAATCCTTCAATCTGGTGAGATAGCCAATTTAACTCAAGAAAAGACGTCATCATAGTGCGGGTTTTATGGATCATTTTACCATTAGGAGTCAAATTGTTGGAGAAAATAAGGCAGATGCATAGGCTATGGAAGTGACCAATATTTCCTAAAAGATTGCCCTAGAAGAAGAGGCCCAACACTTGTAGAAAAAGAAAAATAGATGGTAAGAGCTAGTGGGAGACCGAATGTCAGAGATCGAGCTTATGCCCTGATAGGAGAAGAAGTACCAGATCCTAACGAAGTGACAGAAGGTATGATCTCTAATTTTTGAAATCTAGGATAATGCTTTATGTGATCTTAGTGTTTTACATTCCTTCATACCTGTCTCATTTCTTGGAGAAATAAATATATAACCCGAGTCCATGGCTTGTCAAATAAAAGTTAAACACTTTTAGGAATAGGACTGTAGAGATAAGAGCATTTATGAGATCAACTAAGGAAATGCTAAATGTAAATATGCTTCGTAAAGGAATTACAACATACGAGGATAATCTCATATGCCTTCGGAATGTATGACTTATTACGAAGTCTAGCATGTAAGTTGAACTTGACTGCTCCTCAAGGTAACTACTACATACATGTGAACATATGGTGACCATAGTTATTTGTATTCATAATGGTCTTGTGGACACTTGGGAAACTCTTGAGTTTTGAGATGACATGCAATTAAGATGAAAAGGACTTGAATATGAGACAGTGTAATGGACAAAAATTTGGAAGTTCTAAGGTTGAGTTCAATACTAATATTCAAGGTATTCCTCTATTCTGTAAGATATAATGTGGCCAGAAGAAGTAGAAGAGAGATTGCTAGTAAGGCACACAAGTCAAGAGATACAATGCATTCGAGAGGCATGAAGAATGCATCAAGACTTGAAAAAGCAATCCTGGCAGAATGTAGTGAAGAGAAAATATAGATCGACTGATCGAATCTATTTTTTTTTTGCTAATCGGAATAATCCTTAGATGAGAATCTGGGGACCAATTTCTCTTAAGGCGGGGAGGAATGCAATATTCCTAAAATTCGGTATTTTGAAAATAAGGATTTAGAATTTAAGATATTAGTTGATCAAATTTTAGGGCTCAGAAAATAAATAAAAAGAGCATGACTATAAGAATTTTGAAAGTTTTGGGGTTAATTAAAAAATTGAGGAAAACTTGATTGACCAATATTTGGAAATTTTGTGGGTTAAAATGGGATTATTATTGGTTAAAGGAGTTAATGTGAGGCAATAAATAGTCTTGGGGTTGCCAAGAAGACACTCAAAACTTGAGAGGACTTAATTGAAGGCTGGGCTATAGTTTTGGGGGGTGAAATTGTAATTTCGAAAAGTTCAACTCTATATATATCAAAACAGCCCCATATTTCTTCATTTTCGCACCAAAGTCCATTGTCTTTCTCCTCCAGCCACTTTCTCTGCTGAATGACAAAACCCACCATACTATATACCATTTTACTCCTCTTAGCTTAAGGAACGCAAATATACCGTTCCCTCCCAAATCGACCGACAAGGTGGCCAAAATTAGAGCTCAAAGTTGCGGCCTTGGTGGTGGTGATGGGTTTCTTCATTTTGGTGACTAAAGCTCAAGTTTAACTACTGGATTTTGTTGAGATCGATTGAAAGATCACAACGGTAGCTTGAATGTCCAAAACAGACCATCGACAGTGAAGTAATTTGAAGAAAATCGAGTGGTGGCGTTGGTGGCTGGATTTTGATTTTTTGGCCAATTAACCGGCTAAATGACATTGGAATCCAAAATTGTTTTTGGAGTTTGATTTGTGGAGCTAAGAAGCATCTTCTGGTGGTAATGGTGAAGTTTTCTAGTGGTGGCGGACGACAATCGAAGGAGGTGGCACGGTGGCAGTGGAGAGACAGATTACTAATCTTTATGCAGTGATTGCATGCATGTGGATTGATTATGATGATTTCTTGCCAATAACGAGAAATTTGGGTAAATGGCTGAAAATGGGTTTAAATTGTATGCAAATGTATGTATAAACTTTCCAAGCTTAGCAATGATTTGTATAATTGGGAAGAACACACAGTTTGATCAAGAACATAGAGTCATGCATATAATTACATAAGTTAGTGAACTCGAATTTGAAATGTTATATGATAATCTTGGGTAATTAAAGTTAATTAGATTCTAATTTTGTATAAATGAGTACTAAGTGTTGAATTTGGACTATTAATAATGGTTGCATTAATGTAATTAGCTTTGTGCAATGTTACAAGATTAATTCTATAATTAAGGAACTAATTATATATCTTTATAGGAATTCAATGTAGTCTAAGAATATTTTCTTGTAATAATGACATAATCAGAAATAATACCTATTGATCATGTTGAAGCTAATCATTGAGGAATAGCATCGAAGTATAATTTCTAGTTTTAGACTATTATTCATATGATTATGATTGTGAGGACAATAGAGCTTTTGACATAAACCTCTTTCTCCTAATTAGGTGAAAAGGAGTATGATTTTGCCGACTAGTAGCTCAAAGTAGCTTGTGACTTTAAGGTGAGGATCTACTGGCCTAGTAGTTCCTTAAGCAAAGCAATATTATTGTGATTATACCCTATGTGGTTTAGTTGATCTGATACCTGTCCTTGCTATTATTCTTATTATTGATTGACGATCGAACCCTGTGAGGTTGTATTGCTTGATATTCGATCCCATTAACATTTATTTTTGTTACTTGAACCCTATGAGGTTCTATTACTTGACATTCGATTTGGTTATCATTCATTGTTGTTATTTGAATCCCTGTGAGGGTTTGCCAATTTGGCATCTTTTTTTTTGCTATTTGTTAATTGTGACAAGCCCTTGTGTGGGTTTTTTTTTATTTTAGTACCTTAATCTGATCGTTTCAAATTTGAATTATATTGAATTTTGATTTGTATATGTTACCTGGTTTGAATATCCCTGTGGGGATTTACCAACCAATATTTGTTTTGTTTAAAGCTTAATCGTAAATTGTTGCATCCTTTTGAGGGTCTGCCAACTTGGCTTGGATTTATATCTATTTGTTCTTGCAGAAAAATCCCTCTGAGAGTTACTTCCTGATTCTGCTTATGTTTCTTGTATGTTCTAGCACCCAAAACTTCTGTCTGTTATAGGCCTTCTGACTATTTTGTCATTGGAACTGTTATGTTATTTGACTATTATGTTATCTGATCATTCTGTTATCTATCTGTTCAGTTATCTGAGTTTGAATTTGAATGGTATTATGTATTTATTCTATCAGTAATTTGTTATGTACCAAGTTGTTACACTTGGGTAAGTTAGTTTGTTGGTCTGTCGTTGATTCGTTCTGTCAGTAATAAGTTTTGTACCAAGCTGATATGCTTGGGTAAGTTATGTACCAAGCTGATATGCTGGGCATGTTACGTACCATGCTAGTCTTAGGTAAGTTGTGTACCAAGTTATCATGTTTGGGTAAGTTTTGTACTAGGTTATTGCACTTGTGTAAATTTTGTACTAGGTTGTGTCGCTTGGGTAAGTTATGTACCAAGCTAATATCCCTGGGTAAGTTTTGTACCAGGTTATCATGTTTGGGTAAGTTTCGTATCGAGTTGACATGCTCGGGTAAGTTATGTTTGATTTTTATAAGTTTCGTACCAAGCTAATTTGCTTGGGTAAGTTTTGTACCAAACTATGCTTGGGTAAGTTATGTGCCAGGTTATCGTGTTTGGGTGAGTTTTGTATTAGGTCGTCATGCTTGGGTAAGTTCTATTTGATTTGTATAAGTTTTGTACTAGGTAGTTATACCTTGGTAAGTTTAGTTAATTAGTATAAGTTTGTTATGATATGTTTGAATACGTTTAGTTCAGTTTGATTGTTACAAAAGTGTTTCGATATTCGACTGTATTTTGATTGTTCAATTGTATTTTGATTGTTTTTGATCGTATTTGATTGTATTATGATTGACAGATATTTTTGAACGATCTAACCATTTCTTGACTGTTTGATTGTACTCTGATATATTTTTGTTTAATTATTAAATTATGATTTGTTGAGTTGATTCGTCCTAGACAGATCTTTATAGCATGTGATTATAATTATCTCTCACTAAGTCCTTTGAACTTATCCCTCTATTTACCTTAATTTTCTTAGACAGGATCAAGTGAAGAACTTGGATTTCAGTCTTGGATAGGTGAATAGGATATTGCAATAGAATGGAAGTGTGTATATGTATATAGGTTTTCGTAGGTGCTAATCTTTATGTTAGAAATGCTGTGACATGTAAGATTGAGTTATGACTGAAGGCATGTAAATTATTACGTTGGATGTTTTGAAGCTGTTAAGGGTATGTACCTTGTGATTGGATGAGGTTGGTTAAGTTTGGAATCTATTGCTATATGTTTTTGATGAAATTTAAAAAAAAAAAAAAATTCTGAGGGGCTTATTGATTATATTGTTTATTTATGGGCTTGAATTAAGATTGAAGTAAACTGGTGCCTCAACAATTATATGAATGATAATAAGATTTGACATTCAAATCAATAATTAAAAAATTATCACATAAACAATTAATTACTAGCAAAATTTACATAATAATTATTCATCAAAATTTCACATGTCCTTGAAGAGCATCTAAAGCTTCACTATTAAACATGCAAATTTGCCTAACATTAGCTTGAAAAGTTACATAACCATTATGCATCAAAATAAGGCAAAGTAAGTCATTTTGCAATCCAAAAACCACCCCAACTTTTATGAGGCATCTCACGGCTGAGTTGCTACCCATGGACAACACCTGCTAGTACCTTTGGCACACTACAGGTGTGCATACAACACACTCGTTGTATGCCTAGGCATTGGCTATGTGCCAGTTGTAGGCAACTTGGCCTTGTCGTGGCCCTTTTGTATTATTTTGGCATTTCTAGCTAGGCAAAAACCTTTAGACACTTCCAAAATATTATTACACCCAATTTTGAAAAATTTGTACAGTTTAAACAGTTTAAAAATTGCAAATAACTCTTCAACATGTTCAAAAAAAAAAATTTGAATCACTATTCAACAAACTACTTCAAGTAGATTCAATTCAATTGAATCTAAAAATTATCAAAACACATTCTTTCAATTAACAACATGCTAAATGGTAGTTTAACATCAAGTTCATGCTAAATCAACATTTAGTAATTGAATGAAATTCACACCGATATAAACTAAATTACTATCTTGTACATATTGATAGAATTCAATCTAAATCATCAACAGCCGCATACACTAACTTCAAATCCTCCAATCCATCAATTGAATCAAGGAATGAAGTCAAGAATTAATCCATCACATGAATCAATTCTAACCACATCCAAAATTAAGGCATAAAATTGGCTCTGATACCAATTGAAGAAAATGGTGAATCAAGGATCCAATAAGTGCAATGGAAATTAAAATTTTCATCACATGAAAGCAACTTCAATCACCATCTACAAGGATCTATTTTATGCTATAATAGTGGATTCAAAGGAAGAAGCAAATACCTTAAGAGATTTTTCCAAAAAACAAAGTGTAGAATGGCTTATTGACTCTTCAAATAGATCTCCACCACTTCTCCTTGTTTGGCCTTCATTTGCCCATTCTTTTCCCAAAACTGCAGCAAAAAGGCCTCAAAAAAGCTCCAAAAAACGCATCTAAAAGGCAACTCAAATCAGCACAAGACTTGCTCCTCAAACCACCTAGAAAGTGAAGAACACTTCTTAAATTGCACTCCTTCTTGTTCACTACTAAGTGCCTAAAATGTGGACCCCTAATGTATCCATTTCATACTATAATAGTGAATTCAAATGAAGAAGCAAATATCTTTACAAAAGTCATTCAAAAATAAAGTGTAGAGAAGGCAAATGACTCTTAACATGGATCTCCAACACTTCTATTTCCTAGGCCTTCTTTCGCCAACTTTTTTCCACATTGCAGTAGCAAAAAAACCTCCAAAAATGTCACCTAAAAGGTCGCTTAAATCAACACAAGATATGCTCCCAAAAACAACTTAGAAAGGGAAGAACATTTCTTCAACTGGGCTTCTTCTTGTTCACCACCAAGTATCCCAAATATGGCACTTCTAGTGTAGTCCTAAATCCTTTTCAAGGTACTATAATTCTTCAATCTGAAGCTAGAAGATGATGGAGGAGAATTGAAGAAGAAAAGAGGAGGTTTGAAAGAGAAAGGTTGGAGAGAATTATGGAGTAGTTTTTGTTCACACTAGAAATGAGTGCGAGCAAGGAAAAGAGAGCATGTGGTTGGTTATGCAGGAGTCCCCACCCTTTTATAAATTGTGATAGAAGCATCAAGAATCTTCTAGATGCATCCTTTATATTTTCGCTTCATGTTGTGCCAACTAGATGCCATGTAGGATATTTAATGTTACAAATTAAAATTTCTATTTCAATTAACAAACTAAATGCTGTTACTTATTTTTAAATGAACACTTCTTCTTAAATTTTTCCTTCAAAATTAGATTCTTTAATCAATTAAATTAACTCCTTAATTTAATTAAGCCAACTTAACCCCTTAAGTTAGCAATGCTAATTAAATTATCACATGCCCCAATTAAATTAACACTTTAATTTAATTGATCTAATTTAACTTCTTAAATTAATTGAAAATTTTAGCTCTTTAAACTTTAAATTAGTCAATTGGTCTCTTCCAATCTTGACCAATCTAATTATCTAACTTCTTAGATAATTTCTTCAAGCCCACTAGAGTGGCTAAAGGCTTTTGTGTGTGATTCATTAGGTTTACCAATTAATGAGATATTGGCTCACAACCCTTTGCAATTTATGAAATATCAAATATTCCAATTAGTCTAAAATATTTTAAACTAATCACTTTTCAATTAATCTCTATTAATTTTAGAATACCTACTCTCCATAGTTGATGTCTAGAACAAGCCTATGGAGCTCAACTAATTGGGTGAATTAATTAGTGTGAACCTTTTCGCTTATGGTTACCATGCAAATATGGTCTTTCCATTCTCTATCTCCCGAAAGAGACCTATAATGGGATATTTGTTGATTTCCTAGTAGTCTCAATAACTATACATATTCCTATTTATGATCTCAAATTTGGAAAAAGATAGGAGATCAACTCGCTCTTGATGATGAGCAAATGGATCTTTTCTTGGAACACACCAACCTCCATACATAGGTAGCTTGTGCCAAACCTAAGCCCTATGCAACCTACTAAGTGATTAGGCCAAAAAGCAAAGCACAAGGACCTAAGTACAAAGTTATCATGAAATTTCTTGTCGAAGGACTAATTATATGTACTATCGTGAGCTAGAGAATTTTTCATTACCAACAAGCTACTTTGGCTACCTTGTGGATTCTCTAAGCAATTCTTCAATGAACTTATTTTCTAGCATGCACCCACTAATATACATCTATGTCGTGCACAGATTGCTCATGAAAGAGGGCAATATCTAACTCCTTGGAGGATGCATTATTAATGTAAGTCTATTTAAATCTTAGATACCCTATTTCTAAGATTCTATAAGTTGAAATATTCAAAATCATAACTATAAAGATTTGTTCTTGTAGTCTTTTATGATTTTAGGACTTCAACCAAATGCATGGAAAGTATATCATAAAATGCCGCCATTTATATAATACCATTGAATCAAGATTGTCTCAAAAGAGTAGTTTTACATGTTAATAAAATTGACTGTGGGACACTATTCCACAATATGTTTATGTCTGTTTCTTTTTGTGGTGTAATGTGTTTACACAATGTTGTTTGTTGTGAGCATTTTTTTTGGTGGGGAGGGGGGGTTATTTTTTCTTGGTAACGAGAAAGGAAATGTTGATTGAAGGTCTTTAATGCGGAGAAATGTGAATATTGAATTAATGTTGAGAATTTAGTGGAGTGATTTGTTGTATGTGCAATTCTGTAGGTGATTGATTTGAATTCTTTATCTAGTATTAGAAGTCATAAACTGGTAATTACCCATTTCGGTTGTTAAGTACCTTCTTTTCTACTACTTGTAAACTCCTCTTGTTTTATCTTGAGGCATAAAAATTAGGTTAAGTTTATCATCAACAAAAACACATCTTTCTTTCATGTGCTTCAGTTTTGTGGTTGTTACTGTTGCCATTTCAAATAGGTAAATACATGCGAGTGCTTGGAGGGTGGGATTATTGTCCAGTCTTTCGCGAGTCTCTGGGCCTTGCTGCAACTTTCTTTTACTCATCTTGAAAAATTATTCGTTTCTTCTTCCAACTACTAATATTTTTTCAAGTTTCAGTGTATTTGCACTCCTTATGATGGTTACGCTATAGAAACTAGCACGCATGGGATGCACTCTACTCTTCTCCATTTACTAGAGTAGCACAGAAATGTTTGGTTTTTTTGATAGAATGTCTTCTTTCAAATGAAATACATTATTGTTTGGGGAAACACTTTGTTAGCAGGTAATATACATTTGAAAATATGAATCTCCTTAACATTAAGTTATTTTACTAAAATTTACTATTATTTTCCCACTAGAGTAGTATTTGATTACCTGCCCACAAATTTATTAATTTATACAAGAAATGTGGCATAAAAAAGGATATTAGTTTATCATCTTTATTCTATGGTCAGTGAGATCCTGGTGAAATTATATCTAAAACATTTGGCTATGCTTAAGTGGTGGAAGATTTTTATTCATTTCTCTTTTAGGTTTAACTTGAGAAACGCTGAATTTTTTTCTTGCTACCTATAGCACATATATATTTTTTAAATATATAGATCCACTACTATTCATTCATATAGAGCATACAAAAATTTATCTTGTTTTAACAGAATTTGGGAGGAATTGAGCTCGTGATTATGGCTGTAGCCTCTCCATCCAATCACTATTGTCCCTAATCATCAGTTTATTACAATTCATCCTCTATTAAGTTTCATCAACATCACAAAAATATTCCATTTACGGTGATTTCTCTTAAAATGTTGGGCTCAAAAACTATTTCACTGCAATCGAAGCACAGCCCTTTTTCCAATGTGATTCTCATGCAAGATGGTTAATTTCATTTTTTTGGCTCTCTATTTATACTGTCAAATTGTGTGTTTCTTTGAGTGTCTTTTTCAAACTTCTTTCATGATGAACTCTTGAAAAATCGTCGTGTTTGAGTTTTGTGTAAGCAATAAGCTTAATGGAATACTGATTCTCTTTATTTTTTTTTATTTCTTTAAATTGTATGACGTGATTTGCTTTAATGACTTTTCTTTCTTTCTTTATTTCTTTTTTTGGCCTTTTGGTACTAGTTTGCAGAAGTGGTGATTGAGTTGTTTTGGTTTTAATGTAAATTCCAGAATTTTATAATCAAAACCCAAGAAAGGGAAAAGCCTAGATCATTTGATATTAAGTTGTGAAAAATTGAGCATTTGGTTGTCATTTTTCTGAAACACGCAAAAATAGAAAAGGAATAATTACTTTAAACTTTATTGTACTCTTTCCTCTCTCACTTCAGGGATAAAGTGCAAACAGCCCCCTGTATTAAGAAAAATTGTTGAATTACCCCCATGTGAAAAAAAAAAAACATAGAAATCACTCTCATATTAAAAAACCATGCAACCAACTCCCCTAAGAGCACGGGTGTCAGACACATGCTCGTGCATGCACCTGGGCATAAATTTCTATATATAAAAAGATAATTATGTCTTTCTTCATTCACCATTGGATCTTCTTTTAAAAAATCAACGTTTTAGATCAAATTATATTATAATTTTAAAATATATACAATATCATATATTACCATATATATAATGTTATCTTATATATATGTGTATATATTATATATAACTATATATACAATTATATATATAAATCATTATCCAACCCACCGACCGCAAGAATCCGTTGCCAGCAACCCCCTTCGACAGTAGCTCATGCGTGAGTGATCAAAAATCAAAAAAAAAAATTTGAAAAGTAGCATGGCCATGGCGACCAGTGGCCAAATTTGGCCACAATGTTGGTCAAGTTTGGAAAATTAGGCTTGGGGTGGGAGACGGGGATTGGGGGGTGGGTAGAATTTTATATATTGTATATGTGTTATTAAATAATTATATATTATTATATATGTATTATATATTATAATGTACTATATCGTATATGTATTATATTGTATATATTATTATGTATATTAGCATATATATGATAGTAAATATATAAATATGTTATATATTTATTAATCAATATATATATATATAATATGTAATTTGAAATGAATAATTAGAAAAAAATATATAAATAAAAGTTATTTAAATTTTATAGATAAATTTATGTGTATTTAAGTATAAATAAAAAAATATGCTATATATTTTTATGAAATTTAAATTTTATTTAATTTTGAATGAATTAAAAGAAAGAAAGATTATATAATTGATAAGATAAAAATAAAAGTGATTTACATTCTGTAAATAAATTTATATATATGTATAAAATAAGAATATATGAAATAATGAGAAATGAGAAATAATGATAAATTTAGATATGTATAAAATGAGAAATATATGAAATAATGGAAGAAAAGATAAATGAAAAACAAAAAGAAAAGAAACGAATGAAAGAGAAGAAAAAACAAGATAATAAAAGGTTATTTAATTTGAATTGAAAATATGTTAAATGGTTAAGGGTAAATTAAGTTTTTTATATTAAAATTATATTAAATAGGCAGCAAATGAGAAGGAGGAGATGCTGGGGATGATTTTTTAAAACACAGGAAGATATTTTGAACATTTATTTTTTATAGAGAGATAAATTGACTATTTTTTAAAACACAAAGGGAAAAATTGCAATTAACCCCTCACTTTAGCATCAACAAAAATATACCTCTAGAAATTGTCTATATTTCTGGTGTCCATTTAATTTAGTGACTACTAGTGCATTGCAATCCTCAAATTTGTGTTTTCCACCCATGTTGTAATCTGTAAGGTAATGTACTGATTGAGTTGTGATATCTAAATGAATTTTTTTTTAGGTGGATTGGCCATTAAAGTGGCCACAACATAAAATGAAGCTCTTGGAAAAAAATTGAAAGAAGAGTTGCTGTCAGTCACCTCTCTAGAGGTACACAAAAAGCCAACTGATTGGGACGTCAATGATGATAAATCAATTGTCAGCATTACTGTTTTAGGGCTTCTGGTACCTTGCCAAGAAGAAGATATTTCTTCCTCTTTTTGCACTTTACGGTGAGGATTGCCTGCCTGAGGTCTGCTTCAAATCTATCCTCTAAGGCCTCACTTTGGTCGGGCAAATGGTTGTATGAGAAATATGTTATAAAACCAACAAGTTGAGTATAAATTTTGTGTACTCTAATCATTGATGTGCATTGTGCTAGATTTCTACCAAGTCGATTAACATTGACTGCTTTATTGATTATGATTGCAGCAATTTACTAACTTTGGTTATGCCAATAGCAAGACAACAGATGGAGAACTAAGAAATATAGTTAGCAATATGGACTTTTATGCCAATATGTCACCTTCTTCTGTTATCAGTTTTAGTTTTAGGTAATTGTTGAACTTATTTGTGATGTGAATTCTTTGAGTGATGATTAAAGATTTCTCTCTTGTATTCAAGGAAAATTTTGGTTGTAAAATAGATAGGTCCTAAATGGATGTTTCTATTACTCTGATCAATATGATACCTAATAAAATTTTGTGGAGCTTGATAAAAAACTCGGGGAGCTTGAGGTAATGAGAAGTAGAGAAAACTCCTTTTTGTGCAATATATTCTAATTTATGAGTAGAAGGTAATATGATGTGCTTACACTCACTAATATCACATGTGCTTCATAGTTTATTCCGGCAATATCTTTTTGCTATATTTCTTTAGATTATATTGTGAGGGAGAATAGATTATTTCTCTTCATTTGTTCATTTCATTTTTATAGAGACTTGAAATTAACAAATAGTTGGGTTTTATAAGTTATATAATTTACTTATTTAGACATTTTGATTATATAATCAGCAGAACGATCTGGCAAAGGATCACTGTGTTGAAAGTTAGGTGAAATATCTGTAGAATATTTTTATATGCATGAGAAAGCTTATTGAAGTACTGACATGAATTTTAAGGATAAGAATAGCTGTTGAAGTTTGGAAACTTTTTGGAAAGAACTATCAAGTGGCAGAAGAACAAAAATTCAGGAGATGATCCTAAAATATATTTGGACATGGAGCGGACTGGTCAAGTGTATTGGCATTTTCGTTCAGGTTTTTTGCTTTGTGTTTGCATATTTGGTTGAATAAGACTTCTATCTGTGGATAGCAGTAGGGTTTCAGAAAGCGCCAGAATAGTATCTTATCAACTTTACACTTCTCTATTGTTATTTGGACTCTTTAGTGTATGGTTCTCTTGCTTGGGCCTTCAGTTTGGTTGAGGAGATAGTAATAATCCATTGTTTGCTTAATTCTTTTATTTGCTTATGGTACTATTTTGCTTAGCAAGGCTCTGCGCCCCCTAGGATTTTCTTGAAAGGATGCTGGAAGCTTGATTGTTATTTTGATTCATGTTAGACAATTGTTGATATGAAGCTTAGATGTAAGTTTTTATTTGGCATGGTTAACATTGTTCTTATACTTTGTCTGTTTGGCTTGCTTCTCCTGGTGTCTAATTGAAGTACCTTCTGATGTTAGCTTTACCAGGTTGTATCATTCATCTACTGAGGAAGCAACAGATTGCACCAGCTAATGGTGCTCAACTAGAAGTGAGGACTGACAGAGTCACTACTATTAGTGCCCGAGAACCAATTTCGTAACCACTGGAAGAGCAACAAATTGTCAATCTAATTTGCAATGAAACAGAACATATATACTATGTAGAATTATAAACTAAATATAAGATAAACTATTCTTTCTTTAGCTTTTCCCTGCAAATCATAGAAATTTTTTCACAAATGGATAAACCGAATATTAGTTTTGCTGGATGTTGAGTAAGAGGAAGAGGGATTATTGATCACAGACACTAATAACAAACTTGATTACAGATCTATTTTTATGAGGGAAAGAACCCAATAATAGCATTTTTTACCATGAAAGCTTAAAACTTAATCTTTTCAGTGGTACTGGGAAGTTGTAATGGATAAAAATGTTTGCAACTATCCCCAAAAAATTGTCATTGTTTTGAAAATTACATTTACTTCCTTAATGTTTGTTGCCATCCATTATTTTACCCTAACTATTAGTCTCCATTAGGGTTTTGATCAAGTGCCGTTAAAAAATTTAAGTAAAATTCTAAAAATGCCCTGTGGACAACTAACCTCACACTACAACAAATTACATTTTTATTAACGAATAATTTCGTTACCACAATATTGAAATTCGTTACCTAAAATATTGGTAATGAATTTTTCACTACTGAAGTTTAGTGCCCTAAGATTCGTTGCAAAAAGTCTTAGTAATGAAATTTATGATTTGTTACAAAATGATGATCTTATGGCGACAAAATATATTATTACCAAAAATATGACATTAGTACCAAAAAAGTGTATTAGTTACAATAGATTTCTATAGCATAACAAAATACTTAGTTACTAATATGTTGGCAATTTTGTCACATTTTATTTTTCGTTACTAATGCATATTATAATAATATTATTTATTTAATTAAGTATAGTTACCAATTGTTTATATATCAAAATATTTATTGTTAAATAATATTTTAATTCAAAATAATCATTTTGTTACTAATGGAATAAATAATCAAGAGTTTTGTTACGAAAGAGTTTAAAAGTTTTGTTACATTTAGCACATGTGATATATTACTTTTTCGGGCCCAATATCTCTGGCACTGGGTTGTTGGTGGGTGGGCCAAACATTAATTTGGAAAAGGAGTTTTCCAAATGTGAGGTCACACAATGGGATTGAATATTGAGAATAGTGACATAAAATTGAGACTATTAGGAAGCCGACAAATATCTTGCCCTAGGTTTCTTTCAGGAGACCGGAGACGAAAGGTTCATATTTACATGGCATGCATAGAGCAATGATAGTTGTCTAGATTATTCATTTTAGCCAATTAGTTGGGCTCTATGGGTTGAGGTTGGACATCGACCATGAAAATTTGGTACTCTTCAATTAATGAGATTAATTGAATTAAGTCGATTAGTTTAATTTAACAGTTTAATTAATTTAAGGTGTTAAATTAGATCAATAATTAATTTGAGATCATGTTGGCACCAAATAATTAACTCCTCAATTATTGGTCTAATTTAACACCTTAAATTAATTGATTGATTTATCACTGAAATTAATGAAGCCAAAATTGACCTTCAAACTTGGTACCTAAAAATCGGTCTCTTAGGAGAAACCTTTTTCTAACAATTAGAATTTTTTTTTATTAATTAGGAAGTTAGTTGGATTTTGTATGTGACCCAATAGATTCTTCCATTCATTGGACATAAGATCACAACTTCTTGTGACTTTTGAATATCTCATATTCATTTTAGTTTAAAATTCCTTTTAAACTAATCGACTCAATTCAATTAATCTCATTAATTGAAAAGTACATTTACATTCCATGGTCGATGTCCAACCTCAAGCTCATGTAGCCCAACTAATTGGCTAAAATGAATATTATGGAGAACCATCATTGCTCTACACGTGCTATACAAATATAGTCCTTTCGTCTCCCATCTCTCGAAAAAGAGCTAGGGTAAGATATTTGTCGGCTCCCTAATAGGCTCGATACTATATCTTTATTCTCAATGTTTGATCTCATTGTGTGACCTTACCTTTGAACAACTCTTTTTCCAAATTGTCACACCACTTTGCACAAGGAGTTTTAGGAATTGATCATTATAGAATATATAGAAATGCACTCGCCCTTCACATTACTGAGGAGTCGGATTCCATCTTAGATCTCACAAACTTCCATGCCAAGCAGCTTAGACCTAATCTCAACTTAAAAGACCTGCTAAGTGGTCAAGGAAGAGCCAAAGCATGAGGATAGATCTTCAGGTTAAAGGTTTAATAATATGCACTAGCATAAGTAAGAGAACTAGCCACTATGGCTATCTAGTGAATTCTTTGATGGGTCTTCAGTGCCTTATTCTCTAATAAACACCCACTAAGATGCACCCATATCTCATACAGCTGCTCATGAAATAGAGCAATCTCCAACTCTTAGATTTATTCATCGTTGGTGCAAGTCTATTCGGATCTTAGATGCCCCATCTCATAAAATTGTATGACTTGGAAGATTTAATATTACGACTTTGTGAGACTTATTCTATGGTCACCAAACCAAGTCTTGTAGTCTAAGGTGATATAAAGGCATCATTCAAATGCAAGTGAAGTAAAATAAAGCATAAGATGAAGATGGCCATATAATAAATATCGTTCAATCATGATTGTTTTATAAGGAAATAGGTTTTACAAAGCCAATCTCATTGGCTTGCTAGGTACTATTCCAACAATCTCCCACTTGCCTTAAAGCTAATGCCCTATGGCCTTAAGACCCATCATCTTATAATGTTCTTTAATGACCTCTTGCGTTAGGGGTTTTGTCTGTAAATTTGCTATGTTCTCTTTTGAGACAACTTTTTCTAGTTGAATGTCTCCTTTGTTAATGATCTCCTGAATCAAATGATATCACCTAAATATGTGCTTGGATTGCTGATGAGATTTTGGCTCTTTAGCTTGCGCTATCACCTTGTTGTCGCAAAAGACAACTATCAACTCAGCAATGTTAGGCACTATATTCAACTCTAGAATGAATTTTTTCATCCAAACACCTTCCTTTGCAGCTTCTGAAGTTGCAATATATTCTGCTTCAGTGGTTGAGTCTACTGAGGTGTCTTACTTGGAACTTTTCCAACTCACTGTATCACCATTCAGACAAAATATAAATCCAGAAGTGGATTTGAAGTCATCTATATCGAATTGAAAACTAAAATCCGAAAACCCTTTCAGTGACTCTCACTAGGATTGCATTGGAACTCCATTACCATATATTAAAAACATGTCATTAATTCTTCTTAAGTACTTTAGGATTGTTTTCATGGCCAATTAGTGATCTCATCGGGATTGGATTGGAATTTACTCATAACGCTTAGAAAGTGTGCCATATCCAGTCTCGTACATTGAACTACATACATTATACTCCTTATGGCGGAGATATAAGGTATGTGAGACATTCTTAGTTTCTTTTCCTCAGTCTTAGGGGCCATAGACTTTGTGAGATGAATGCCATGTCTCATAGGAAGGAATCCTTTCTTGGATTCTTTTATAATAAACCATTTTAGTATCTTGTCAATTTATGGGGTTTAGAAAAGCCCTAGCATCCTTCTTGATATATCTCTATAGATACATATTCCCAATACGTAGGATGCGTATTCTAAATTCTTCATGGAGAATTGTGTAGATAACCATACTTTAGTACACTCTAACATTTTTATCTCATTCCCAATGAGAAGGATGTCATCGACATAAAGCACAATAAACTATACTGAACTCCCATTAGCCTTCTTGTACACACATAGTTCATACACTTTTTTGACAAAGCTAAACGATTTGACCATCTTGTCAAAACACATGTTCTAACTTCAAGATGCTTGTTTGAGTCTATAAATGGATCTCTAGAGTTTTCAAATCTTTTGCTTGCTCCTATTGGATGTAAAACCTTGTGGTTGCTCTATATAGATTTCTTCTTCAATGTCGCCATTGAGGAAAGTGATTTTCACATCCATTTGCCGTATCTCATAGTCATAATATATAGTTATAGCAAGTTAAATATGAAGCATAGTGATCGGTGAAAAGATTTCCTCAAAATCAATACCTAGTCTTTGAATGTATCTGTTTGCCATTAGTTGCACCTTAAAAATCACCACTTCTCCATCTACTCCAAGCTTTTGCTTATAGATCCACATGCAACCAATGGGAACTATTCCCTTTGGTGGATTTACCAATGTTTATACTTTGTTTGAGTACATGGAGTCCATTTCGGATCTCATGGCTTCAAACCATCATCCTGAATCTATGTTCGACATAACTTCTTCATAGGTCTTCAGATCATCATTCGATTGTCCCATCTCATGAAGAAATTTGAACTTTTTAGGTTGCTTCTTGATTTGGACCGACCTTCTTAGAGGTTTTGTACAAAGCTCTTGCAATTCCTTTGTTTCCACTATTTGTGGAATTTGTTGATCATCTTAAACCTTATAAATTTCAATGGCAATGCCTTTTCTATCTAATAGAAATTTTTTTTCCAAAAAGTGGGCATTCCTTGAAACAAGCACCTTTTGTTCCGAGGGATCATAGAAGTAATAACATATAGACTTTCTTGGGTATCCCACAAACTTGAAGAAGATGGATCTACTTTCCAACTTATCTCCCATTGTCCGCCTTATATAGGTGGGAGATCCCCAAACCTTTAGATAGTGGTAATAGGTTGCTTTGCCATGCCATATCTCATATGGTATTTTAGGCTTTGACTTTGAAGGTACCATGTTTAGTAACTTTGCTGCCATATCCAAGGCGTATCCTCAAAAGGATATGGACATATTAGAAAAACTCATCATAGAACATACCATGTCCAACAAGGTATATTTCTCCTCTTGGATACTATATTGTGTTGGGGTGTGCCAAGTGGAGTTTATTGAGAGAGAATATCATTCTCCTTAAGATAATCTAAGAATTCGGTACTTAAGTATTATCCCTCTTGATCTGATTGACGGGCTTTAATACTAAGTCCCTTTTGCCTTTCTATTTCACTTTTATATTGTTTGAACTTTTCAAAAAGCCTTGAACTTATATTTCATAAGATACATATGTCAATACTAACTATAATCATTGGTGAAGGTAATGAACTAAGAATAGTCATATCTCCCACTGACTCTTAGTGGTCCACAAACGTCCGTATGGATAAAATCTAAATGACTTATGGAGCACTCCATTTGTGTCATAAAGGGAGCCTTGGTCATTTTTCCCTTCAAACAAGATTCACAAGCAGGAAGGTCTTTGATGCCACTAATTTTTAGTGCTTTGAGTGCTTTTAACTTGCTCATCCTATTAAGAGATATGACCAAATTTTGCATGCCATTAAATGACATCTTCTTGGATATCAAGCTTTCTATTATTTGTTTGTACATGCATTAGAGGAGTAGGAGAATCAAGTATGTATAATCTATTAACTAATGTACCTAGAGCAATTAGAGAACCATTCTTTAATGCTTTCAACTTCTTATTTGATATAGAAAAATTAAATCCATTCATTATGTAAAATGAGAATTGAAATAATGTTCTTAACAAGGTTGGGTACATAGTAAATCAGATCAAGAACAATACAAGTATTCCCATAGTCTAGTTTGATTACACCTTAGACTTTGGCCGCAACCCTTGCTCCATTTTCGAGGTAGAGGATCAAATTCCCTTCACGTAGACTCCTTCTTCTTTCCATCCCCTATAACGAGTTATAAATGTGAGAACCACATGCAGTATCAAATACCTATGAGGAAGAATTAGTCTTCAAATGGACATAAAAAAATATATACCCTTGTCAAGGGTTGTAAGGTAAGCTTTGCTATTTCTTTCCTAATGACTCTTTTCACCACAATGGAAACAATTTACATTGGTCTTAATCTTCTTCTTAACTCTTCTGAAACTTTTCTTGGGTTGCTTCCCTTTCGAGGAAGAACTCTTCTTCCTCTTACCTCCCTTTCTAGGGCACCTAAAACCTTTCGACTTAGAGAAGGATGTGATCATAAGAGGTTTTTCTTTTCTCATTATTACCTCAGTGGTTATAAGCATGTTCACTAATTCATTGATCGTTACCGTTTGCTTGGTCATATTAAAGTTCACAATGAATTGGTTTAACAAGGGTGGCAACGATTAAAGGATCAAATCCATGTAAATGTCATTGTCCACAATCACATCGAGTTGTCTAAGCTTTTTGATGAGTCCAATCATCTTTAGCCCATGATCATGGACATTAGCCCTTTCTCTTATCCTTGTCCTAAAGAGCTCCTTAGACAAAGCAAACCTTTCATGTCTTGTT
>JACGDI010005406.1:115698-167898 GCA_014898725.1 Jacaranda copaia | reverse complement strand
AGTAGGCAACTTTTGCCAATTGCATATCATGAAACTCTTGATATATTTTTCCTCACTTTTCATATAGACCTATGTTTACATGTACCATCTATACTAATCAGTGTAAAGTCCAACCTACCAATCCTTCTTTATCTCCAGATGGCCTCACAACATCCCCTATTTACAAGTGCTAATGTGCGAGGGTTCTTAAATCAAAGATGTATCTTATGCAAAGTGTATGCTCACAGCTTTCCTCCAAAGTGTGACACCTATTTATGAGTGCCATCACACAACTTTGGTAGCATCGATGTTGCATACACTATTGGTAGAAGGTTTGGATTAATTAAAACTCTTTTAATTTGTATCCATTAGGAATTAATATTTAAAAAATACTTAGACATTCTAAGTGGAGGTTTTGTTCTTGCAAAGATCTTATCATTTTTATCTTCTTATTTAGGTTCTCTATATTCTAATCATACATCTCATATATCAATTGGATATGGAAAGCGTAAATAAGCAAATGCGCCTAGCATGCTTTTAGGGTAGGATGACCATGAGCCTAACCAAGTGATGCACTTAGAGTTATAGATGCATAACCTAAGCTATTAAATAAGTGTATTAAACTGGTGGATTAACCTAAGCTATTACATAAGTGTATCCCATATATTCATGGGTCTTCACGTCTCCTTAAATTCTCTTTTCTCTGTGCAACTTTTACAAGAGAAAGAAAACCTCACTCATAGTGATTCTGCTCTCATAAATTTTACAAGATAGAACAAGAGGCATACAAGCCCTATTTAATACAACCTATTTTAACAACCTGAAATAAATAAAATCAATATTAAAGGTTCATGATCATCCACATTCATTCATCATTCATTGAACAATTAAATGAAAAATAAATAAATCTAGAATTAACAATTAATGGCAACAATTAAATGCTTATCTCATAAACAAAATAATTGGTCAAGCATAACATTATGCAACAAGTTGGAGATTAACTTTGACAAGTTTTAAGAAGCAATAAAAATTGTCAAACATTATTTTGGGGACTTGTACAACACTTGTGCATCCATAGCACATGATTCAACATCATTTTTAGTTACTTAAGGAGCCAAAACATTGGCTCAAAACTTTCCCAACCCTCAATCAAACACTGCTGGCTGAGCTCGGCATGCCATTGGGCAGTAGCTCTCCGCTGCTGCACTAGTAGCTTGGCTATAGCTGGCCTGCAGCCCATGTTTTGGGGTCAAAGGCTAGTCAAGCTAATTTTTAGCTCAATTTTTGCGCACCAAAATTTTAGAACATTAAATCACACATTATGGACCAATTTTCAGATCTAAAACTCATTTTAAAACTGAAAATTAAAGTATTCAAACATGCTTAAAAAAATTCAAGTTTAAGTGAGAATCAAATTTTCCAAAACTCTCCAACCAAACTCCAATCCAATTGGATCAAAAAATGACTAAAACTCTTTTGATCAATCATCAACATGCTATATCACCATATAACATCAATTAATGCCAAACTATCATTCAACATTAATAACTATGAATTAAAACATACTAACTACATGAATTAACACTTAAATCACATAATAGCATGATTTTAATTCATATATCAAGGAGCCACATACAATATCAACCAATTATTCCAATCCATCAATTGAATTGATAATTTGTTGATCTAGATGAATCCATCACATGAATCAATCAACCAAGAAAAATCCGAAGCTAAGCATAATTTAGGCTCCGATAAAACTTGAAAGCAAGTAAGGCACTAGGATCCATTTATACAAAACTTCAAAAGTATGAACTTAACTAGTTATTACAATAATAACAAGGATCTAATCATGCTAGGGATTCAGATTTAGTGAGAGCATTACCTTGAAAAGCAAAATCCAAGGACGAGCTAGTGAACTCTTCACAAGTCCAAAACCTGTCTGCCACTGGCGCAGTTGAAAGAGTACGAAAATAGCCCAACCAAAACTCCTCCAAAAATTCCTAAAACATTACTAGATCTTATGAACACCTTTAATAACTCTCTGCAAAAAATTTGGATAAAAATGCCCTCTTGAACTCCTTGGAGAAAATGGCCAAATTGGACTCTATGTAGGTGGATCTCAAAATCTAGCAAGTCAAGTGCCCCATCTCTATTTTTAGGATCCACACACCAATTCAATCTTCCAAAATCTCTAGTTTATAAGTTGGAGTGAGACCAGAGATGCAATAAGGGCGGAGGCTAATTTTAGGTTGGAGAGAAGAAAAAGAAGAGAGCAAACTTTTCAACACATGAATGCAATGCTTGCATGATGGTTTTGGAGGGAATTTTGCAAAGGATCTAATTCTTCACACCAATTGTGATAGTGGCTGGCCATCTCTCTCTATATCTATACATAGATGCTAAAAATGTGTGATGCCAAAGTGACATCACACAATGCATGAGGGGAAGCGGCCAAGTGGGGTTGCCAAGGTGTCAAATTAAATTCAAATCTCATTTGAATTTCATGTGAATTTTAATTACATTTGGAATCTAATTCCAAATTAATTAAGATGCTAATTCAAATCTCCTTTGAATTTTCCCTCCAATGTTCATTCTTTCCAATTAATCAAATAAAACTATTTAATTTAATTAATTATCCTTTGACTTAATACTTTAAGTCAAACTAGCTTAACTCCTTAAGCTTAATTGTTGACTTAACTCTTTAAGTTAACTTTACCAATTGATGGCCATGTTGGCACCAAATAACTAACTCCTTAATTATTAGTCTAATTTAACTCTTTAAATTCATTGATTGATTTAACACTTAAATTAATCAAGCCAAAATTGACCTTCAAACTTGATACCTAAAAATCCGTCTCCTAGGAGAAACCTTTTTCTAACAATTAGAAAATTTTCTCCATTAATTAGAAAGCTAATTTGATTTTGTGCGTAACCTAGTAAGTTCTATCATTCATTGGACATGGGCTTACAACTCCTTGTGACTTTTAAATATCTTATAATTATTTTAGTTTAAAACTCCATTTTAACTAATCACCTTAATTCAATTAATCTCATTAATTGAAGAGTACCCAATCTCCATGGTTGATGTCCAACTTCAAGCTCATGGAGCCCAACTAATTGGCCAAAATGAATATTATAAAGAACTATCATCGCTTTACGCATGCCATGCAAATACGGTCCTTTTATCTCCTATCTTCTAAAAGAGACCTAAGGCAAGATATTTGTCGGCTTCCTAATAGTCTTGGTACTATGTCTCTATTCTCAATGTTTGATCCCATTGTGTGACGCCACCTTTGAAAAACTCTTTTTTCAAATTATCACACCACCTTGTGCAAGGATTTTTGGGAATTGTTCATTATAGAATGTATAGAAGATGCATTTACCTTTCACAACAGCAAGGAGTTAAATTCTATCTTGGATCTCACAAACTTTCATGCTGGCTCATACCTAATCTTAACCCAAAAGACCCGCTAAGTGGTCAAGGAAGAGTTAAAGCATGAGGACCAAACACAAGGTTACTATAGATCCTCAAGTTAAAGGACTAATAATATGCATTACCATAAGTAAGAGAATTAGCTACTACTAACTTGCCACTATAGCTATCTAGTGGATTCTCCGATGGGGCTTCAGTACTTTATTCTTTAACAAGCACCAACTAACATGCACCTGTATCTTGTAAAGTTGCTCATAGAACGAAGCAATCTCCAACTCTTGGATTTATGCATCATTAGTATAAGTTTATTTGGATTTTAGATGCCACATCTCATAAGATCTTATGACTTGAAAGATTTAAGATCACGATCATGTGAGACTTATTCCATGGTCACCAAACTAAGTCCCGTAGTCTAAGGTGATCTAAGGACTTCATCCAAATGCAAGAGAAGTAAAATAAAGCATAAGATGAAAATGGCTATATAACGAATATCATTTGATTAAGATTGTTTTACAAGAAAATAGTATTTACAAGACTAATCTCATTGGCTTGCATAGCATTATTCCAAAAAGGACGCATGGGAATTTATCATTATAGAATACATAGGAGATGTACTCGTCCTTCACAAAGATGAGGAGTCGAATTCTATCTTGGATCTCATTAACCTCTATATTTAGTAGCTCATGCCCAATCACCACCTAAACAGCCTGCTAGGTGATCAAAAAGAAGTCAAAGCATAAGGACCCAACAAAAGGTTACCATAGATTCTTAGGACTAAGGATTAATTATATGCACTAGCGTAACCTGAAGCCACTATTGACTTACAACTATAGCTATCTAGTAGAATCTTCAAGCAAGTCTTTAGTGTCTTGTTCTCTAACAAGCACTCACTAACATGCACCCATATCTCATATGGCCTAGCTCATGGAATGAAGCAATATCCAGCTCTTGGATTTATGTATAATTCGTGAAAGTCTATCCAGATCTTAAATGCCTTATCTCGTACAATCCTATGACTTTGAAGATTTGAGATCACAACCGTGTAAGACTTATTCCATGATCACCACCCAGTACATGACCAAGTCCTGTAGTATTATGTGATCTAAAGGCTTTATTCAAATGCTAGTGAAGTAATAATAAGCATAAGATGAAGATAGCCATTTAGAGAATATCATTTAATCAAGATTGCTTTACAAAGAAATAATTTATAAGGCTAATCTAATTAATTTGTGGGGGCATTATTCCAATAGTAAATAGCAATTAATTTATAAAATCTCCAAAGGTCACATTGACGTAGCTGAGTTTGGACATCATATTAACATTTTTTATGAAAATGACATAATTTAGTTGTCACCTCACATTCTTGGACCATAGGTTTCTCAACTAAGTTATTTTCAGTTAGTTCATCAAACAAACTAGTTTACTAGAAAAATAAGATATTGTGTTGATAGATTCTTGAGAGCAAAATATCGATATGTCCAACTATAAATCCAAAGTAAAATGCTAGAATGGACTCCCTTAGGAAGCCTTATCCTTGCTCAATGTGAAATCAACATGATACCTTCCACTAGAAGCTCATACTACTAAATGACAACCCATTACGGCCATGTTCCATTGTATCCCCATTCCTTGGAGACATTTTGCTTCAATTACTCTCAAAACTCATTTATCAATCCATTTTGATATTCCAAGAGTGATTTCTTCTAGAAATGCTGGAATAGTTCCTAGATTCAAAGGTATTAGAGTAGACCAAAACTTAGCCCAACCTTTCTATCAAGATTATGAAGATCTTGAATAACTTGATTCCTCAGTATTCGCTCCCTCGCAAATTCTCATAATAATTGAAAGAGTTTTCGATAAACAAAGAGTTTCTTAAAAGAAATTCCTTTTTGATAAAACATTTTCACATAGAAAATGGTTGATGCAAAGTTTTAATGAATACTAAAGAAATCAGATTCGTTTTGAGTGGTATGAGTACATGAGTTATGCTAGATAGAACATTTTTTCTTTTCAAGTATTTCTTCAATACTTATGAAGAAAATAAGATCTAAGTTATCCAGAAGATCACCAGAAAATGGACCAAGGCAGATGCTTCCATAGTTATAAGTGAACAACTTTCATTAGTGGAAACAGGCATTACAATAAGAAATAAAGCCATTTCTTGCCATCCTATTTTTGAGACAAAATCACAAACTTTAAAAGACTCAATTTCTATACAAATTAAATAAAATAACTTCTCAAATATAGCCTTGCACTCCATAGGTAGATAATTAGATTGAATTGAAAGTAAACTAGAATTGAAAAGCAAAACCTCTATTTCCTCATCCAGAATTATAAAAAATGATCCTATCCTCCAAATCTCCATCGATGACCTCCCTTTTCAGATCTCTAGTCACAAATTAAATTAAATTTTAATAGATCTAATCTTTTAGAAATCCAAGATAGGTCGTGAGATCTTGTGAAAGAAAACGTTCTCAATATCCTAGAACAAGATCACAACACAATTGAAGAAGCTCTAGAACTATATTACTTCTTGGACCTCATCTACCAAATCTAGCCTCACAATTATTTCCATTCTAGACCAATGCCTTTTGATCTACAAATTGAAGAAATTCAAAACTTTAGACCATTTAATAGAAGTCCTATCTATGAATGGAATTTACGCCAACTTTCTGAATATAATATTTTAAGCCATTGCAAATAGATGGTTATGGTTTCTGACATTTATAAAGAGCCAATCTTTTCTGATATAAATGTTGCATAAAATTTAATTCTTGGATTTAATGGCTATTCGAATGGTTGGTGGGATAATACTAGTACATCTGAAGCAATAAAAAACAAAAAAACAAAAAAAAATAAAAAAAAATTGCCAAAGTATTAAACAAGATATAAAAGGAAATCGTATTCTTGATGAAGAAGGACAACCTATTCTAAATGCAATTTCTTCTCTTATCTACACAATTGTAATCCACTTGATTGGTAATCCTCAAATATATCAAGAAAGAAATACTAAGTTCCTCCAAAACCTTCAACACAAAAATTTCCATGATTTCAAACGGTATAAAGATGTTTTCCTTCTCAAAATTTATAAAAGAAATGATGCCAATAGCTATTTTTGGAAAGCAAGTTCATCTTTAGTTTATAAAATTGTTTGCTAAAAATGTCAAAGAAAAGATTAAAGAAAAATATGACAATATCTCTATGCTATCTTATGGTGAGATAATTAATTATATTAACCTTGTAGGTTTACAACTATCTAATGACCTTAGGCTCAAGGCTCAGTTGAAAAAGCAGAATCTCACTACTCAAAAGGAGTAAGGAGGTTAGTGTGAACAATTTGGGTTTCAAAAAATCCATTCCCCCTTTTCTAAATCTATGCATAAATTACCTAAGTATCACCTTACCTCCCAAAAAAGGAGGATCCCTAAAACCAAAAAGTTTTTCAAGCCAAATGTCCATTATTTGTGATAAGTGCTACAAACCAAGTCATTATGCCAGTACTTGTAGACTTAGAAAGAGAATCCAAGAGCTTAGCCTTAGAGAAAAGATCATCTCTCAACTCCTTAATCTTCTCACTGAAAATAAAGTTCAAGGACATTATGAAATGTTTAGTTCTCATAGCAATAAAATATCTTGTGTTGATTTACAACATGAAATCAAATAGTTGAAAAAAGAGATGAAGTCCTTTAAAGAAAACCATGATCAATTACGATAAGATGTCCTTGTTCTCAAGTTACAAAATAATCTCATAAAGGAATCTCCTGATGAAATAGCTTCTTCTTTAAATTATATTGAAGATGAAGACTCCTTTGTGAACTCCATGTTAGAAATTTCCTATCAAAAGTGGTATGTTAAGACCAACCGTTTCATCCAAGATTTCAAGCTTTCTATCATTACTCTCATGGATTCAAGTACAAATATGAACTGTATCCAAGAAAGACTTATCCTTACAAAATATTTTGAAAAAACAAGACAAAGATTGTTAGTTTCAAGTTCTACCAATGTCAAAATAAATTTTAATCCCTCAAAAATACATGTTTGTAATAATGAAACATACTTTAAAACCAATTTTGTCCTTGGCCAAGACCTTAATACTCTCATTATATTAGGAAATCTATTACTTCAGATTGCTTTATCGTATTAGTAGTGATTCCAAAGGAATTAAAACTACAATTATGGAAAAGAGATCCTCCAGTTCTAGTTTTCAATTATTTAAAGAGGTATTAAAATAGTTCAAGACTTTTTTATTTTTCAACAGATTGAGAAAAATGAAAAGCAATTCGTTACTTCAAAATGTAAAAGTTCTAATGAAAGATCAATCCTTGCAGTCATTCTTGATAATCAAGACTTCTCTCTAAAATGGACCTCTTTACATGTTTACCCTTCTTCTCCTATCAATAAAATTATAAAGTATGTTCTAAAAATTTATGTGTAGGAAGTGGAATATGGACATATTATCCTACCCTTAGCTCCAGACAAGTTCTAGGTAGTTCATGACTTTTGAGACATTGATGAAGTACAATAGTACCTCTTTGATAATCTTCAGAGTAGGAAGGGTAAGACTCAACAGTTTCTCAAAAGCATACATGTATTGAACATCTTTTTTCATGAAACTCATCAAAACTCCAAATCAAAATTTTGGATGGTTTTCAGTGGCACAAAACCAAGTATTTGTTTATCGTGAAAAGATACTCTTAATCCAATCAAGATTTTTCAAAATTAAATTGGAAGAATTGATACTTTTGACCAAGCAAAAGAAGTAGCTAAAATCACTTTAGGGGAAATTATTTAGAATCTTTTATGGAATTTTCCTTGAATTATATTATTAACCTTTATAGGAAATAAAAAGGTTGAAATAATAGCACTTCAAAATCAATTAGCCGAAATAAAAGGAAAACTTGGTCCAAGCCCAATTTGGCCATACATTTGATCAAAGCCAAACAAAACCCTTCTTCACAAATAGCAATTTCTTCATATTGATTGCACCTCTATCAAGATCCATCATTATAGATATATTTCCCATAGAAATAAAAGAACTCATATTTACAAAGTCCAAAAAAAGAGCAAATCATTTTCTTCCATTCTTTTTTAAAACTATACCTAAGCCAGCAGAACAAAACATACCTAGTTTTGAAGTTACTTGGGACACATAATATGTTGTAAATCAAAGACCATGCCAAAATATAGATTGATATTGTAGAGCATTTCGTATGCTCAGAAAAGGTTGTAAATGCCAATTAATTTGCAGCATCCCTAAAGTTCACATTGAACTAGCTAAGTTTGAGCATGATATTGACGTTTTTTATAAAAATAACATAATTCAACTGTCATATCTCACATTCTTAGACCATGGGTTTCTCTGCAAAGTTATTTTCAATCAGTTTCATCAAAAAACCTATCTCTAGGAACATCAGATATTGTGTTGTCAAATTCTTGAGAGTAAGATATCGATATGTCCAACTACAAATCCAAAGTAAAATGCCAGAATGGACTCCCTTAAGAAATATTATCCTTGCTCAACATGAAATCTACATGATACCTTCTTACAAAAAAACCAGACTACTAAATGATAACCCACCATAGCCATGTTTCATCTCTTCAAAAATCCAAATAACCTACTACAGATCAAGAGCCATAGGATAGAATTTGTTCTCCAAGCATAGGAAAAACTTTAGAATCATTTTAGAAGACCTCATCCAAAAAATTAAAATCCTAATGGAGATATGAAAAATGATAAAAGAATCCTTGAAGTTCCATTCAAGTTGTTAACCACATATTTGAAATTAGTAAAACGATTATGAAAAAGAGTTCCTTAATTGGTGGAACCTTTTGATTTAGAAGTTGATGAAGAAACACCCAACAAAAAAAAATGTGGTTTGGTTTGATTTTTAACCTGTTTTGATTGGTTCGGTTTTGGTTTTAACAAAAAGCAAAATGGTTCAAGGGGCCCCCTTTCCTATTTCTCTTAAATTTTTTTTTATCTTAAGAGTTGATCACTATCCACTAGTATTTGGGAAAAAAATATACTAATTCTACTTTTTGAAGATCATGATTCGGCTGATAAAATTTTTGAATTGAATTACTTTTTTTTTTTTTTTTTTTTGACATCAAAACGTATGATAAAAGTTTTTGCTTGATAAAAAATATTTGATTTTAGGTAAAAAAATTTGACTTCGATTACTTTTTCTTGGGGGGTACCATAAAATTTGCTTGATAAAAAATATTTTTTCTCATTGTATCATAATTATTCATTTATATATATATATATATCATATATTAATATCTATGCTATTTATAAACATATGACTTCTAACATCTATTTTGATATATTTTATAATAAGATGATAAAATTAATTTTATTTTAAAAATAATGACAATGTATTTTTATTTTCTCTTCTTTCTTCTCCAAGTTTACTTCTTGTTTTCTCAATTAGTTCACAATATCAAATACTTCTCCTTTTATTTATCCCCAAAACTTAAAAATACATTAACATTATTTTAAAAATTATATTTATTGTAGAATTAAAAAATTTAATAGAAACTATGAAATTTACTAAAACTACTAGCACTTGAATAATAATATTTTATAAAAAAATGAATCTAACTGAATTTTTTTTTATTTTTGGTATTTTTGGCTAACCTAGTAAAAAATTGTATGCCAACTGAGAATTGAAAATTTCTTAATTACAAAACCAAAAATCAAACTAAACCCACTTCAGTTCTATTCGATTCAGTTCAATATTTTTAGTTTTCTTTTTCCCAATTCAGTTGGTTTTAGTTTTTTTTTTTTTTGACCACCCTCACTCCCATGTAAATTATTGTTTTTCACTTTTATCTATACTTTTTCTTCAAAACTACATGAATGAATATGTGAATGATGCTAAATGATTGACTTTTTTTTCCTTTTTATTGTTGCAATTATTTCAAGCCACTTAACTTTTGAAGTTATATCACCGTGGTATGGTTAATCCTTATATTTATTGAATGCACACACATCGAGTGTGCATCAATCACTTGTGTATATAAACTAAGTTCTTCAATAAACTTGAAAATATTTTTTCAATCTCACTTCTTTTGTTATAATGTTTTTATGTTAACTCACACCTAAAAAGATAGTTTATTATCTCACATTTTCTATGGTTCCACCTTTGCATAAGTGTAAGGAAAAATATCGCATATTTATTTTAAAGTAAAAAATATAATTAGGATTGTTGATGAGCTTAGCTCGGCATATAGCTCATGAATTTGGTTTGATACATTTAGCTTCTACTTAATTAATTTCAAATCTCAACATATATGGGTTGAAGACAATGAATTGAATTCAATTTTAAGTTGAAATTAGTGAATATAAGCTTGGATTGAATTAAAGGAAAAACTATAAGTAAATACTTTCCACATTATCTGTGAATCACATAAAGGTAATTAGTATGTTAAACCATATACAATTTACTTATAAAACCAAAATTTTCAGAACTTCGTACTTAAATTAGAAGAATGGAAAAGTGAAACCTATTAGAATAGTGCCCTGCAAGCCAATGAGATTGGCCTTGTAAACTATTTCATTCATGTTAATCTTGATTGAATTGTATTCTTTATATGGCCATCCTCATCTTATGCTTTATTTCAGTTCACTAGCATTTGGATAAAGCCGTTAGATCACTTAAGATTGTGGGACTTAGTTTATTGACCATGGAATAAGTCTCACACGATTGTAGTCTGAAATCTTTCAAGTCGTAGGATCTTATGAGACGGGATATCTAAGATTCGGATAGACTTGCACTAACAATACATAAATCCAAAGGTTGGAGATTTCTTCATTCCATGAGCAATTGTATGAAATATAGGTGCATGTTAGTAGGTGCTTGTTAGAGAACAAGGCATTGAAGAACCACTGGAGAATCCACCAAATAGCTATAGTGGTAAGTTGGTAGTGGTTAGTTTTTCTGCTTACGCTAGTGTATAGTATTAGTCCTCTAACCTAAGAGTCTATGATAACCATGTGTTCAGTCTTCATGCTTTGACTCTTTCTTGACCACCTAGCAGGTCTTTTGGGTTGAGATTGGGTCTGAGCTACTTGGCATTGAGGTTTGTGAGATCTAAGATGAAACCCGACTCCTCATATTTGTGAAGAGCGAGCGCATTTCCTATGATGTGACAATTTGGGAAGGTGTTTCCAAAGATGAAGTCACAAAGGGAATCAAATATTAAGAATAGAAACACAATATCAAGGCTATTAGGGAGCCAACAAATATCTTGCCCTAGACCTCTTTCAGAAGATATGAGATGGAAGGACTGTATTTGCATGATACGCGTAATGCTAGAATAGTTCTTTAAAAGTATCTATTTTGGCCAATTAGTTGGGCTACATGGCCTTGAGGTTGGACATCGACCATGGAGATTAGGTATTCTTCAATGAATGAAATTAATTGAATTGAGTCACTTAGTTTAAAGGAGTTTAAACTAAAGTGAATATTTGATATTCTAAAAGTCACAAGGAGTTGTATGCCCATGTCCAATCAAAGGTAAAACCTAATGGGTCACACAAAAAAGCCAATGACATGATCTATTGAAGGAAGGAGAATTTTCTAAGAGTTAGAAAATTCATAAATGATTTTTTAAGAAGGTAAAATTGTAGTCATTTCAACTTGATCAATTTAAATGTTAAATTTGGAAAATTAATTTAAGAGTTAAATTAAGATCAATTAATTAAAGTTTAATTAATTGATGTCACATGACGATCAATTGGTCAAAATTAATTTAAGGATTGAGTTAATTTTGACTTGCTTAAATTGTTAAGCGCTTTGACATAAGAGTTAAGTCAAACGATTATTAATTAAATTAAAGTGCTTAATTTAATTAAGTTGGAGAGATAATTTTTGGGATAATTATTAAATGAATAGTTCATTTAACAAGAATTATAATTTAATTGCAAGACATTTTATTAGATGAAATTTGTGCTTCAATTAAATTCACTAATCATTAGTTAATGGCCACCTAAGCAAGGGACACTTGGCATCACCTCCTTATGGGAAGACTGTGACCACTCCTATATATATAGTGGAGTGGCCAGCCATAAGGATATTGGGTGTGCACATTTTGTGTGATTTTCTCCTAACAATATTGTGTAGTAGAAATCTAAGTTATTAGTCTCCCACCACTCTCTCCTTCTCCTCCCTCTTTCCACCTCAATATTTCTAGCCTTCCTCCCCTCATTCTCTACAGATTTTCCAACCTTTCTATATAGAATAGGTCATAGATTTGGTATGTGGACATTTACATTAGAGGCAATCTATTTTCATTGCTTTTACTGTTGACTAGAGCAATTTATAGTAGCTAGTTTTTATTTCTTCTGGGAGTACCTCTAGTGTTTTGATCGGCCTGAAATTTGGATTGAAGAATCTTCAAAGGGTTTAGGAGTTCCAATAAAAATGGAGGAGTTCATCTATTGGAAAATCGGTGGTGATTCTACAACGCCAGTGAAGAGCCTGTTTGACAGTTGAAGAGAGTTTTCTTGCTCTTTGAATTTTCTGCTTTCACTTAGGTATTTTCCTCTTCTAAATTTGAATCCTATGCATGTCTAGATCCTTGTGGTGTTGTGTGGGCTATTCTATTCAATTTTGTTTTTTAAATATTTGGATCCTAGTGCCACATAAACCTTCAATACCTAATTCTAGAAAAATCACAATATTATAATTAGTACCTTCCTTTTTCTGGATTTATCTTTCAACAATGCAGCCCTACAACTGATAGGTGGTTTTTAGTAAATATCTAAATCATAAGTAGGCTTTTAATTATCTATGTTCAAGATGTAAGATTTCACCATTTGGAGTGTTAATTTACCAGCTAGTATACCATTGTCTCTCCCTACTACCCAAACACCATAATTCAATTGTTTTTTAATTTGCGAGTAAATAGAATTCCATATAAAATCCAACTTGATTGTGAACTTAAACTTTTTAAGTAAAAAAACTTCTAACTTTAAATTTTTATGAACTTGTTTAAGATAAAGTTGTTAAAGAAATTGTTTGAATATCAATCTAATGTATTTGTCAATTTTAAATAATATATTGGGCTCACAACAATTTAGTCTTAAAGATATTGTTATCTTACATGAAATATGATTTGAGTTATGCATTATTTTAAATTTAAAAAAAAATTAATTTTCACATTCAGTTAAATATATTAATATTGCCGAGCATATTTATCAATAGAAATTCATTACTTTTGCATAAATGTGAATAATGAAGGCACACACACACACACATATAAAGAGTATGATATTTAAAGTATGAATAACTCATTGAAATTTTTATTTCACTTTCTGATCAAGAAATTTTAGTCCACGTTTTTGCAAGATTTTTTACTACTTAAAATATTAAAAAATATTGTTTGTATTTTTCTTGTTTTTGTTTTGATATTTATTTTCCCACCTCCACCTTAAAGCACTACAAATAGTTTAACAGTTAGAGTAATGAGGGAAGGACTCAATTGAGATTGGTGTGAATATACCTCACCATGAATAGAACTTGTTCTTGCTTGTCATTCACCAAAATTCCCAAAAGTTTTCCTATTTGTTTGACTATTTTGTCCTTCAATACCATTGGACAAATTCTATTCACTCTTTTATTTATTGGGAGCATTTTCTATGTAAGACAAGTATTGAAATTGATTGCCATCAATTCAATTATATCCAAATCCTCGTATGTCTCACTCTTGATCACCTTTAGAACGACCACCTAAGGTTGCTTACAAACCTTATCACTTTGCTCATCTTAAAACCACCTTTAGGACTACTATAAAATATGTCTAATATAGCCTATAGGTGCAAAATATTCATTCTATTCAATTGTTCTATAATTTTAACTTACAAATGTATTAGTTTATATTTCTTGAAAAGTTCGATTGAAGACACTTCTCGATAAGTAGGGGCACAAGAAATATATGTGAACTAAAATGCAAATTGATCATGCTCAAAGAATAAAGAGGTTTCATTGTGAACATAAAAGTTTTACCATCCTAGCAGCTATTGCAGAAAATTGAAGATTAGGGGTCAATCCTTGAGCTGGGGGATAGGTCGAAGTAGTTAAGGTCAATAGTTCAAGAGATAGTTTAGAGAGGTATTTATTCTATAGAGGGGCTTGGCTACCAGTTTCCTATAGTTATTTGTATTTTACAAGCTCATTGGTGTTAGGATGAATTAAGTAATTTTCACATTCTCCATGCTTATCAATTCTAGTATCTTCCTCCATATGGTACAATTGGATGTTGTCATCCTTCCTAATGTCAAGCTGACTTTCATCTAACACAACCTTAAGAGTCCTTGATTGATTAGGGGCTTTCTTAAAGCTACTATTCAAATCTTTGGCTCTCAACTCGAATGCTAGGCTCTATATGAAATCCTCCACAACCTTCATCATTTTAGTGGGAAGATTGGAGTTGCAGAGAAGCAACACCTCTTTTCAGCCATTGGCAAGCCTAGCCAGGAAACCATGCTTATAGGTCCTTATCCCTCATTTTTTACATTCAACTTTAGTGTTAAGGCAAATAATGCTAATGTTACTATTTATTTATTTATTTTGGATGACTTTTGGGGCTCAACCTCCAATGTATCTACTATTATTTAGGGGATTTTAGTGGTGGCGACCTTTTCTATCATAACCTCGATTGATTCTTTCCCAAGCTATCAAACCTTCTTCAACCACTCTTTGTAATCTTTTAGTAAAATCATATAATAGCAATAAATGTCACGGCAAGTTGAGCATATTAAACAAGAGGGAATGCTATCATGTTGACATCCACTGGGAAGAGCCTACTTTAACAAGCGATCTAAAAGGGCATGTAGCACACTTTCACCTCGACTATGCTAGTATTACTATCAAAGTTGAGATATTGAGGCTTTGGGTGGTCTAGCAAATCTAGCCTTTGCTTCTCAGTTAAGGCATTTATGTGCTTGCTTAGTGCTTTGTATGACCCGGCCTTAAGGGTTGAGACTTTCTCTTTCCTCTTAGATAAATGCTATTTTTTTTATGGAAGCCAAAATGCATTGCTTCTACGGTGGGCCTCTTGCCCCTCAAAGTTGATTTCCCCATCCTAAAGGTCAACCAAGGGCTAGTAGTTGGAACAGACATGCGAGCAACCATAGGATTTGCTATAGACACAACTTTGGGAATATGAGCTTGATTTTCCTGTAATCTTCACATTGACTAGTTGAGGTGCCAATAGCTTTTCTGAGCTTCTTGTCTCTCATATATATAATGAGGTTCCAACTTGCGTTATAGAAGAAAAAGTTTTAATACTCAATCAAGAAGAAATTTGATTGAGCAAAAAATAGAATAAAGCATACCATGACATAAGTTACGATCAATTCTAATATGGGCCTAGGAGAGCCTAATGAGCACAAACACTCTATCATTGAAGAAGGTTTTTGTTACCACTCTATCTCAAGAAGCGCCTCTAAGAAGGTATTGTCCAACACTCCATCTTGAAAAGCCACTCTAAGAAGTTATTATCTTAAGTAGGATCTTCTAAATTAGCCAAGTTTACCTTATGTCCCTTCCAACACTTTTTGAGTTCAAACCCTTGACCTTCAAAGGCCCAAACATACAAGAACTTCTTCTTCCAATCTCTTCTATATGAAAAAGAGGGGACTTTTAAAAGTCTCCAACTTAGTTTAGTAGTCAAATCATAGAACCTAGTGTTTGGGAACTTTCTAATTTTCTAGAGGTTAGGCAATGAAATAATTGGCAAAAATTGTCAAAAGGAAGAGGTTTATTATGAGTAAGGATTATTACTATTAAGCTATAAATTAAAGAATAGAAGTATAGAAGAAATTAGGTCCAACAGTTATCTAATTTGACTGAGTTTATTTGTACCTCTTTTACTATAGAGAACCTAATGTAAAAAATAAGGTCAAAATAAGTATACAATTATGTAGCCACTGAGAGGTCAATTCATTATAATGTTTAGACAGATGCTTGAAGTTGGTATTATAGAGGAATGAAAAATCTCTCCCTAATCCCAACCAACTCTCCTAAAGCCACATTTGAACTAATCTTACTATTATAGTTAGGGGTAAAGCGGGAAAGCCATGCCTCTTGTGCCATGGCCTGCTTTCTCTCAACCTAAGCATTGGTCTTTCCAAAATCACTTGAAATGTTGTTGGTGGAGGTTTTAGAATTAGAAGACCTATATTCCACCCTAATCTCTCTATTAACCTTTTCAACTATCAGATTAGTTAGCTATGAAGATTAAAGGAAAAGGCAAAAGTTCCAAAAAAAAAAAGGAGAGGGGATTTCAAAACTAAATGGAGAAAAGAAAGAAGAGGGTAATACCTAAAGAAGAAAAATAGAATAAGGATGCTTGAAAGTACCTAAATTATTCTATTTGTATAATTTGATCTTTTTGGTGTCAAGATGCTATGGACTACATAAGGATGCAAAAAAGAAAAATGAAAGATTTGCAATCTTTTATATTAGAAAAAAATGAGCAAGAATAGTTAGGGTTTCAACTTTATTGCGACAGAGCTATTAAGCGCTCGCAGTTGGTAGCATATAAGCTATGAAACTCACGGCATTAAGCGGGCAACAATCATTGCATCCGGCTAAATCATTTACATATAATTGAAAATGATAGATGTTGAATTAATGTTTAGATTTAGGTCTAGATAGCACTTAAAATTATGCTAATTCACTTTTTAACTTTGCTGCATGACAGTTAGGCTGATTTTTCCTTTTGAGCCTCTCAATGAGAAATAGGCGGACTCATGATGTGGTAGATATCTAGAAAGCTTTGATGACTAAGAACTAAGAAGTCTTTAAAGAACAAAGAAGCCTTTGATGAGGCACGTCATAGCTCATACTCTAGGTTGACCATCCTTTGGGAGAATGACAAACACATTGCTTGCCTACAAGGCTCCCAATAAGAAACAAATGTTAAGCCCATTTTCTCTTAGATCGATCACTCTTGATAGAGTCTAAAGTGTTGCAATTACCTTTAGGACAACATAATTAGTCTAGAAAGGTTGATATCCACTTACTTAGCTGATGCAGTCATCTCTAATACTTTTTAGCTTTTTTTTATTCTTCTAGTTGTCCTCATTCACATCAAATGTTATCATTGATTAATCCCATCTACATTAAATGCTAACATTAGTTAATCTTCTCTGCAATTAAATGCCTCAGGGTAGCCACCTTATCTCTCACACAGCCAAAACCACGTTGGTCTTCAATTTGCAAATGACCTACATTATCTTGATGCCTTCAATAGTTGCTTCATGACTAACAAGGGTTAATTAGTTATTTTGACCCCATATTTCAAACTACTATAAATACCTATGCATTTTACCTTTCATCTCCTAGTTTACTTTCAAACTTGTTATACTCCATTGCCTATTTTGAGTACTTAAGTATTGGAGGGTCTTAGTCAAAGGCCATTTTGACTAGCTTAAGATGGTTTACTATTGTTTATTTTTTTACCATGTGCTCCTTTCTCGAGTTTTGACCTCACACTTTGGACAAGTAACAACTTGTGCCCACCAAACCCTCTCTAAACCCACCATTAAGAAGCATTATATCATCAGTTGCCCTCTTTCATTAAAACAATCCCCTAAATATTCCAAATATTTCCACAAAATTCATCATAATTGAGAAAAATAGAAAGGTGAATAGTGTTAAGATCAATCGATTCACATTCTGAGGTGTTACTCAAACCTTTAATCAACTATACTATATTATATTTTGAGTTATTTAGATATATTTAACAACCTAATTTAATATCATATATTTGTTAGAATGTCATTTGAAAAGTTTATTTCTAAATTCATGTGAATTTGAAAGGTTAATGTCTAGGTTCATGAGCCTATTGAATTCTTAAGTGAATGGTGCAAAAATATGGAGGTACATAAAGTCTTTTGGAATGCTAAGTGTGATAATTCATATACCTAAATTCTTATATTCCTCCTCTAATAATGTCGTATTAGAGCCACATATGGCTTTAAAACACTCTTAAGAGTGTGAGAAAAAAAAAGAGTTGTTAGAGTTGAGAGCGATGAAAAAATAGAGAGATGGCAAATAATGGAGCTCTTGCTTTCCAATTTCTTCATCTCAAAAAGAAAATTATGAGATTTGGTCTCTTCGCATGAAAGCTCTACTTGGCTCACAAGATACATGGGAGATTGTAAAAAATAGGTATGAGAAATCCAACAAAGAAGAAACTTTGAGTCAAAATAAGAAGGATGTTTTATCAAAGTCTAAGAAGAAAGACCAACAAGATCTCACTCTTATCCATTAATGTTTAGATGAAACCATGTTTGAGAAGGTGGCCAATGTGACCACCTCAAAGGAAGCTTAGGATATTTAACAAAATTCTTTCCAAGGAGCAGAGAAAGTCAAGAGGTGAGACTTCAATCATTAATAGGTAATTTTGAGGCATTAAGAATGAAAGAGTCTAAATCTATTTTGGATTATTGTTCAAAAGTGAAGGCTATTGTGAATCAATTAAAAAGGTATGGAAAGAAAATCCTTTGATCTTTAACACCCAAGTTTGACTATGTGGTGTGTGCAATTGAGGAGTTAAAGGATCTAGACTCCATAACCATTGAGCAATTGGAGGGCTCTATATAAGCCCATGAAGACAAAATCAAGAGGAGACAAAAAGAGCCATTAGAGCAAGTTCTCAAAGCTAAGGCTTCTTTGAAGGATGATGGAGAAGAAAAAAACTAACGAAGTCATGGACAAAGAAGAGGACGATGTGGTGTTGTGGTCAAGGAAAAAATAATGATAACAATTCAAATAATGAAGAAAAAGGCCAACAATCATCAAGACGCCATGGTCATGGAAGAGAAAGATGTAGAGGATGTGGTTACTACCAAAATAAAAAATGAGAGAAGATATGATAAATCTCAAATTAAGTTCTATAACTGTCACAAATTTGGTCATTTCTCTTGGAAATTTCACAATATAATTGAAGAAGAAGCTAATCTTACTGATGAAAAGAAAGAAAAAGAAGAGTCAACATTATTGCTAGCACATAAGGAAGAGGACAAAAATGATAACAACTTTTAGTATTTGGACAACGGTGCAAGCAATCATATGTGTGGGTAAAAGGACAAATTTGTAGAACTCAATGAAAGGGTGAAAGGAAAGATGGCCTTCGGTGATACTTTAACAATCTAAATCAAAGGAATAGGTACAATTCTTATCTCTTCCAATGATGGTAGCCATACGTTGATCAAAGATGTCTATTATGTGCCAAAATTGAAATGTAATTTTGAGCTTAGGCTAGCTGCTTGAAAAAGGGTATAAAATTCGCATGAAAAATATGCATCTTTAGCTTAGAGACTCAATTGATACTTTGATTGCTAAAGTGCATATGTCCAAAAATAGATCATTCACTTTGCATTTAAAGATAATTGAAGTAAAGTGCTTGAAGGTTAATGTGCAAGATAAATCATGGTGTTGGCACATAAGGTTTGGGCACTTAAATTTTGAAGTACTCAAAGCAATGAGAGAGAAAAAGATGGCGCATGGGATCCTTTCAATTAATCATCCCAATCAATTATGTGAATATTGTCTTGTTGGAAATCATGCTAGAAAGAATTTCCTAAAAGAGGCCATATCAGGAGCAACTAAACCGCTTCAACTTTTCTATGTTGATACGTATAGGTTCATCAATCCTTCTTTATTTGGTAAAAATAAGTATTTCTTACTCTTTGTTTATGATTATAGTAGAAAAACTTGGGTTTATTTCTTGCCACAAAAATCAGAAGCTTTCGTTGCATTTAAAAATTTTAAAACTTCTGTGGAAAAAGAGAATGGTTATCAAACAATGTCTTTAAGGACCAATAGAGGAGGCAAATTCACTTTGAAAAAATTTAATATTTTTTGTCAGTTGCATGGAATTCGTCATTCGTGATGGTACCTAGATCACCACAACAAAATGGTATGGTGAAGAGGAAGAATATAACCTTTCTTAAAATGGCTAGATATATATTGAAAGAAAAAAATATGCCTAAAGAATTTTGGATTGAGGATATTTCTTGTGCAATTTACTTGTCAAACCATTCACCAACAAAGAATGAAAAAGATCTTACTTCTCAAGAAGCATGGAGTAGGAAAAGGCCAAGCATCAAGCATTTGAGAATATTTGGAAGCAATACCTATGTTCATGTTTCAAAATAAGAAAGAGCCAAGCTCGATGATTGAAGTTCAAGCATGTTTTTATTGGCTATTATTCAAGTTCCAAAGGCTATAAGTTGTACTACCCAAGTAATGGTAAAGTGGTGGTAAGTCAAGATGTTGAGTTCAATAAAGATATAGCTTGGAATTGGGAGACCTAAGAAGAAAAGATGTACAATTTTCTTCCATACTTTGGAGGTGAAGAAGCAAAAAAGTCTATGGAACCCATACAAGAGACAAATTCACCTACTTTAGATACTCCTTTAGTTGATGAAGAAAGCTCAAGTGAAAGGCCAAGGAGAAAGAGAAATCTAAGTGAAATTCATATAGAAACCAAGGAGCTAACTCTTGATGATGATGTACTTTATTGTTTACTTTAGATATAGTGAGCTACTAATCTTTGATGAAACAATCACAGATAAAAGGTGGAGTCAAGCTGTGGATGAAATAGATCAAAGCAATAGAGAAGAACAAGACTTAGGAACTAACAACACTTCCCAAGGGCAATGATGCCATTAGAGTCAAAAGGGCATACAAAACTAAGAGAAATGCTAGTGACGAGGTAGAAGAATATAGAGCAAGGCTTGTTGCTAATGGCTATAAGCAAAGACAAGGAGTTGACTAAGATAAGGTTTTTGCACCAATTGCTTGTATGGAAACCATTTGTTTGCTTATTTCTTTGGTAGCTCAAATGAAATGGAAAATCTATCAACTTGATGTGAAGTCGGCCTTCTTTAATGGCTATCTTGAAGAGGAGGTCTACGTTGAACAACCAACAGGCTATGTGGTCAAGGGATATGAAGACAAAGTTTTGAGATTGAAAAAAGCATTGTATAGACTAAAACAAGTGCCAAAGGCACGGAATAGTAACATTGACAAATACTTCCAAGATAATAGGTTTGTTTGTTGTCCTCATGAGTGTACACTTTATGCTAAAATTGATAACCATGGAGATATGTTACTTGTTTGCCTTTATGTGAATGATCTCATTTTTGTCGGTAACAACCCAAGTTTGTTTGATGTTTTAAAGAGAGCTATGTCATTGGGTTTGAGATGATAGATTTGGAGCTCATGTCATACTATTTGGGCTTAGAAGTTAAGCAGATAGATGAAGGCATTTTCATCTCTCAAGAAGGCTATACAAGAGAGGTGTTGAAGAAATTCAATATGCTTCATTGTAATCTCGTGAATACACTAATATAAACTGGAATGAATTTGTCAAAGGTAGATGAAGGAGATAAAGTTAATCCAATAATATTTAAAAATTTTGTGGGAAGCTTAAGTGATTTTGCTAGAGATCTTGATGATAGAAAAAGTACTACTGATTTTATATTTTTCTTGGGAAAGAATTCCAATTTGTGGAGTTCAAAGAAGTAGTCCATTGTAACTCTTTCAACTTGTGAATTTGAATGTGGTGGCATATTCTTGTGCTTGTCATGCTATTTGTTTGAGAAGACTACTAAAGGAACTTAACTTGGCACAAGTAGATGCTACAGAAATGTGCATTGACAACAAGTCAGCACAAGCACTTGCCAAGAACCTGGTGTATCATGCTTGAAGCAAGCATATAGACACAAGATATTAATTTATTAGAGAAAGTAGCAAAAAAAGAGGTGGAGCTCAAGTATGTGAAGACTCAAGATCAAGTGGCAGATATTTTTATAAAGCCCCTCAAGTTTGAAGACTTTTGAAGATTAATAGCAAGATTTGGAGCGAGGAAGAACATTTCAAAATAAGGGAAATGTTAGAAAGTAATTTGAAAAGTTTGTGTCTAAATTCATGTTAATTTGAAAGGTTAATGTCTAGGTTCATGAGCCTGTTGATTTCCTTAGTGAATGGTGCAGGAATATGGCTAGGTAAATAAAGTCTTTTAGAATGCTAAGTGTGATAATTTATGTACCTAAAATTATTGTCATAAATAGGGAAGTAATGTGGTAGAGTTCAAAGGACTCCCTTGCACCTATATAAACCCCTTCTGCTTGGCAATTTCAATTAAGTGAGTTTGAAGACATCTTCTCTTATATTCCTCCCCTAACAATATTTTGTACATAAGTTTTATGTAAACCCAAACCGATCCGTAGATTAAGTAAAAGGAAATTTGAGATGTATAAGTGATTTGTTCCTTCTACAATTTTGTAAATGATTTTCTAAATATATATGTATATATATATATAATTTTTCTGTTCAAAAAGGGATTTGAGTATGCTTATTAGAATTTCTGTTATTTAAAGTCCAACATGTGGTCCCATATTTATAAAAATGAAAGTAATTATATTGTTTCTGTTATTTTTTCGTAAATTATTTTTCGAAATAGATATATATGCTTTCTATCTAAATAATTTATTTTTGTATAAAATAGGCTTTCAACATGTTATAGTTGGATTTTCTATTAAATAAAGTCTGATATGTGATCTCATGTTTATTAAAAAATAAGAATCAAATTATCAACCATTAAAAAAATTATTAAAAAAAATGCTCTGGATGATGATGAAACTATTAGTATGAATTAATTTTGATATCATGCTACACGGTTATAGTAGCAAAATTTCTGGACCAACTTAACTGTGATTTAGCTAAGGCCACCATACTGTTAATAATAGTTTGTCCAAACCCACTTAATAGTGCTGTAATTAGGGCCCTCCTATCGGCTGATATTAATTGCAGTCTTTTAACCCACTTAATTGGGTTACAGTTATGGCCTTCCTACAAATAATAACAACATTATCCGAACTTCCTTAATGAGGCAATACTTAAAACTTGGATCAAGTTATTGACTGGAATTCTGAAGGTTCACAAGCATTGACAAATAAATATCATGTGATAAATTATTTATTTTGTTATGTCCTAAAAAGTTAAAGTTAAGTTTTTAAAGGTATTCTAATTAAAAAGTACAATTTTTTGATCGCAACTTGATTCAAAATCTTGAAAGTAGTGAAAGTATATTTCTGAAAATGTCCTAAAATATGATTTTCTGATTATAGTCTAATTTAACGAGAAAAGTTATCACATATTATATATATGTTTATTCAAATTGTTTTATTATTGAAAGTTAATTTTTCGGTCTTATGGGAAAGAAAAGCGTGACTTTTTCCCGTATCTCTTTTTGTGTACTATGAATGTCACTTGCTCAAATTTGATAGAAGGACAAGAAACTATTTGTTGGCAATTTATTTTTGATACCATTTTATAGTCATTTTTGCATATGATTTAATTGAGTTAATGAAGAGGATAATCAATTATGTGGTTGATGACGAGATATTAAAATGCACTTTTGATTTAAATTTGATTTATTACATTAAAATTTTTATTACTATTATAGAAAATTTTCTAGGGATCCTACTAGTTAGGATCGATTTCTAAATAAAGATGTAATAATTTTAATTGTTTTTGGTTTCATAATAATATGATGTTTTGAATTTTAGTATGTTCTGATTTTCATGGCTTAATGCCTTTGAATCCTTCGAGTTTAGTTACATTACCATGTTAAGTCCCAAATTTGGGGTGTGACATGTGATTGAGCATTAGATATCACAATAAAATAAATGGAGGATAAATTTCGATCTAGTTTCTTGTGAGATGAAGTGAGACATCCAATTGAGTAATACCATTATACATTGATATCCCATGAAGTTCCTAATTATTCGTACAAACTCTTAATTACTCACTTTCGTCTTTTTACTAGTTCGTACGCATCTTTCCATCGATTGGGGGAGTACATGAACCAGAGATTGTGGCTGTGGTCGAGGCCCGAGGGTAAGGAGAAAAGACGTACAATATGGCAATGGAGGTGGTAGCAGCGAAGAAATTAGGTTTGGGGTTAAAGAAAGAAAGAATGGAACAAGTTAAGTGCGGAGAGGATTAAGTTAATTCTAATTATTCGGAAAGTAAATGCTACACAAACTTAACTTGTGATAACATGAAAGCAGCTCCGGAAATTCAAGAATAATTTATCGGTAATATTTCAGCTGTGGCATACCCTTTTTTCTCCAGGTGCCAATTCGCTCTTCGGTGAAATTCTTGTTAAAGATCCAAAATTAATACATATGTAATTTTGCGAGTATATTTGATGCCATTGGAGGGCCAAATTATGTATTCAAATATTCTGACAGTAAAATTAATAAATTAAAAAAAGTAGTTTATAGTTTGGATAGAAAGCAAGAGGGTGTTTGGCTAAGGGTATTTAAAAAATCTTATAATCTCCTATATCTTACAAAATATTTTTGAAATTTATAAGATGTTAAATTTTTTTTAAAAAATAAATTTTAAAGTGTTTGAATAAAATAAAATCGTGGTTCTTATAACATATTAGTAATGACAAATTTAAAATTAATACGATTAAAGTTAAGGGAGCATATTGTGATCTTAAAAGATAAGTTAGGAACTCTTTACTTTTTTAAAAAACGTTTGCAAGCTCCTAACATTTTATTTTTGAATTTTATAACCTTTTTTAAAAAAATATTTACCAAATACTTTTTGATATCTTATAAACTTTCGAATATCTACTCAAGCTTGAAATTTGCTCAAAAGATAACTAGAAAACCTGAAATTTAACCATTTCAAGTAAAATAAGCACCTATAAACATGATATATATATATAGCCCAAAAGTCTTAAGTTCATACTGCATTCACATTGTATGTGTTAACCAAGGTCTCAATTAGGTGGAGACTATATATACACCCATACATCTAATCTATTACAAAATGACTTCAACCCAAAACATGGTCCTTTGCTTTTTCACCTTGACTTGTCTAAAAAATAAAGATAACGAGGGGGGTAAGTCTTAAGGCCTCAGTGAGGGATTACAAACCAAAAATTGGAAAAAGAGATGAACTGGAATAACAAATGACATTTTTTTATTACAATTTAGGTAATCAAATCAAGACTATCAAAAATCAATCTTTAAACTCGAGCACGAACATATAAATATTTAGAGGACTTGTTCGCATCTTTCCTTATTACTCCTCGATAAATTCAAGATAACAATCAATAACAATTAATTTGAACACTAGCACTTTTTCTTATCTCTCCATTTGCTCGAGGACACTACTTAACATATAACAAAACACCTATATGGCATAGTAGACCGCATGCTAGATCCCGCCACTTACAGTTCACTACCTTTAACTACTTGTAAGTCAGGATCTCAGGTGGGTACTAGTCAAAAGACCTGTCATCATCGGTCCATTCTGTTCAGCCATTTTTCCAAACCTAGCCTTGGACCCATTCCCTCTATGGCGTCCCTCCGGGTGATAACTTCCCAAGGGCATCCCAATGGGTGGCACGAAACAATGCCAACAATAAGAATTCACTTTCAAGAAATAACAAACATAATATTTAATAATGGCTGACAAGGCCTATTCAATAATAAGATACATGAACGATCAAGAGAACTATCAATACGATTAGGTCTGTCAAACCATTTAAATATAACATTTTCATTCATCAAGATCAAAAAAGGATGAGTAGGCAAGGTTGAGTCGGTAAGGCTGAGGTATGAGGGATAGAATCTAACAACATAAAGAGAGTTCCAGGCACCAGAACAACAAAATAGATTTGATGTCAAAGAATAACCCTCACAGGAGTTCGCAATTTAATTAGCAAATAACATTTTGAACTTTCAACAAACAAAGTATGGAACAAAAAGAGAGAACTCATATAGGGGGTATCACAATCATATACAGATAGATAAAAGCCAGAAAAGCAAACCCTCACAGAGGTTTCCAACAAGCACGAATAAGTTTATACAAGTGAGAACCCAGAGTGAGAGAACCTCACCTTAGTTAGTGTAGAAAATGTGGTCAAGGTTGCAGCCACTGATCCTCAGTTTCCATCTCTTCACCACCTAGCCAAGATAGTATAATTATAATCAAAACCCACGTTTGACTTTTTAATACATCATTACCAAGCTTATAGAATCCAAGGTCTCCAATTAACCTATTAACACAATAATTTAAAGCTTAATAACTCTATCAACTCAGCAAAATAGCTCATAATGTCAGTGCTCCCCAAGAACATTCAATTCCCACATCCGTTTCATATATCAACAATACCAACGCATTTTTGTCATTTCATCATTATAACCCAATATCTCACTAATTACATAATTTCAAAATCAACCTCATCTTATTTATAATTCAAGAGTCATTATAATCTTTTTGATACTCGATATTGATCATAGCAATCAAGTTACCAATAAAATCTAAACCTTGGCTAATTAAATCTTAATTACATAAAATTAGGGTTTCTGTACTTAATATACTATATAATCGATAGTTGACGTGAAAAAATACCATTTGAATCTACTAGGCTCATTCAATAGATCAAAGTTGTTCTACTTTTTTGTTGGGGGTGTCCTGATCAATTATTTCTATCATAATATACGAGAATACAAGTTTTAATGATGCTCGGAATGTATATACACACATACAATCACATATATATCATCATTATATACCAATATCTCACAAACGAGTTAGAATTTTGTTGATCGGTTTGCATGCATGTGCTCCTAGGAATGAGATGAAAATTTTATCTCTGGGTTGCTGTAGCTCCGCCGAGGTCGACTGCTATCCACCACCATTAGAAAATTCAACACCACTGTTGTTCCACTCCTCTCACCAAGAGCTTTCCAATGGTACCCTTAGTTTTCTATTTCTCTACTGGAAAATGGGTCAACCGTCGACTTAAAGTTCCAAAACGACTTATCTCTACCATTAGTTTTCGTCTCCTCTACCACATTTCTCTGCCATGTAAGGCTTCTATGAAGTTCTCCTTAATGAGTACTACTAAAATGATCCTTCAAGGTTACTATTAGATGCTAGAAAACAACATACCTAATTGCCACCATGAGCTTAGTATTTTGGTCTTCTCCTCCGCTGCTCTATGGTGGCCATAAGCAATGAGTTTTGGTGTTGCTGGGAAGTTAAAGGTGAGGTGGTCTCAATTGTGGTGTTGGTTGGAAGAAATGGCTGTCGTTGATGGAGTATGTGGTTGGTGGTGGTCATGGAGGTGGAGCGAAAATGAAGAAGAAGAAGGTTGAAGAAAAGTGGAGAAATGAAGACACGTTGTTACTACTGCCAAGTTTTGTTAATTCATATTTTTTTCCATTTTTGCAATTTAGCCCCCTAAAAAATTAAGTTATGTAATTAAGTTCAAGATATTAGAAATAATTATGATTAGACCTTAGTTAACTTAGGGCTTCTCATTCAAACCCCAAACTATTCAAAAATTGCACAATCAAGTCTATAAAATTTATAATTTTAATCAAAGAATTTTGTAAAATAATTAATAATATAAAATTCATAAAATTTCAAATAATAACAAGATTATTTGAGAATGCAAATATTTGAGGCTTTTACGATTAGTGTATACCTCAAATATAGCTCCATAAAGATAATGTCTCCATTTGGACAAGGTGAAAATTATTGTAGCCAACTCCAAATCATGAGTTGGGTAATTCTTCACATGTAGTTTTAATTTTCTAGATGCATAGACGATAACTTGCCCCTTTTGCGTGAACACACATCTAAGATCTTTTTTAAAAGCGTCGATATACATGATAAATCCTTTCAATCATTCTAGAAGAGCCAAAATTAGAGTAGTGGTCAATCCATTCTTCAATTCCTTGAAACTTCACTCACATTTATCACTCTAGTTAAACAACTAATCTTTTTAGATTAATTTACTCAACGGGTCAGCTATTTTAGAAAATTCTTTAACAAATCTCTAGTAATAGCTAGCAAGTCCCAAGAAGATATGGACTTCCATTACAATTTTAGGTCTTTTTCAGTTGACTATCATCTCTATCTTAAAGGGATCAACTGCTATCCCATCTTGAGATACGACATGTCCTAAAAATGCCACTTGTTCTATCTAGAACTCACACTTACTAAATTTGACATACAACTAATACTTTTTCAGAGTTTTAAAAACTAAGTGCAACTATTTAGCATGCTTTTCTCTGGATTTGAAAAATACCAAAATGTCATCAATAAAGATGACTATGAACTGGTCTAGATAAGGTTTGAAGATCCAATGCACTAAGTCCATGAATGCGCCTGGCGCACCAGTTAGTCTAAAGGGCATCATGACAAACTTGAAATGACTGTACTGAGAATTGAAAACTATTTTAGAAATATCTTCTTGTTTGATCTTTAACTGATAGTACCCTTGTCTCAATCTAGCTTTGAGAAGACTTTCGATCCTTGTAGCAAATCAAATAACTCCTCTACATGGGGTAGGGGGTACTTATTCTTGATTGTGACTTTGTTCAACTCTTGGTAATCACTGCACATTCTTAGGAGCCCATCATTCATTTTGACAAATAATACTAGGGCTCTCTAAAGGGATGTGCTTGGTTTGATAAACCCTTTTTCCAGTAATTCTTGGAGTTGATTCTTTAGTTCCTTAAGCTCTATAGGAGCCATATGGTAAGGGGTTTTAGAGAAAGGTGTGGTTCCAAGGAGAGCGTGAATTACAAATTCTATCTCTTTGCTTAGGGGCAATGAGTTTAATTCTTCTAGAAATACTTCTAGATTCTTCGTTACCACTTCCACTTCTTCAATCTTAATGTATCTCAGTGCTTGTTGATAAGGTACGCCAAAAATCCTAGCCCATCGTTATTTAAAATCCTCTTGGCCTCTGTCGTAGATATAATAAGTACTAGGGAAGTATTATTTATGGGATGATATATAGGTATTGATGTTTTGTCATCGAGAGTGAAGCACTTAGTGTAATAGTTTGTCTATGCTTGATATTTATGTAGCCAATCCATGCCAAGGATCAAATCATATCCTTGTATAAGCATTTGTATAAGATTAGCTAAATACACCCTACCCTCAATCAAAATTGGGTAATCTTGGAAAACTACATCTGTCAGTAGCCCTATTCCTAAGGTTATTTGAACCTCTATATGATATGCCTTAACTTCAGGTTGTATACTTAATTTTTCAGATATGTTAACATATATAAAAGAGTGTGAAGCTTTGCGATCATACAAGGCATTTCTAATAATTCCTGAAATGAAAATCATATCTTCAACCACATCAGAGAAATTGAGCACTTCTTGTCTTATTATGGCATATGCCCATGCTTGGACCTTTGGCTTTCCACAAGATCTCGCAACCTATTTCCCTTTCTGTATAGAAGCTAGCCTTCTTAGATTAGGACAATTCTTGATAAGGTGCTGGTTACTACCACAGTTTATGCACTTGCCAAGCTTCTTCCAACACTCTAACTCATCATGACCTAACATTTGACAAAACCCACATACCTTCGATGTTGGATTTGAAGCTCTACCAGTCTATAACTTTAGTTTCTTCTTTCCAAAATTGTTTAGCCTACTTAGTGGCAATCTCTCTTTTCATCCTTCCTCCTCAATATTTTTGATCTCTCTCAAATCTACTTCCACTTTCAGTACTTTACTTAATGCACAATTGTAATTCGAGAGATCACATAAGAAAAGGCCCTATCTTAGTTCGAGCTGTAACCTTTCTACAAACTTTCAAACTTGTCGTCTCTCATCTGTCAGCATGTGAGGTGAATATTGAATCAGTCGGCTAAAGGTAGCTTTATACTGACTGACTATAGATGCCCCTTGGATTAACTCCATGAACTCTCTTTTCCTGGCATACTTGGTGACCTCCAGTACATATTTTTCCATAAACTCTAGGGTGAAGTTTTCCCAAGTTCACAAAGTTCTCTTTACAGTCCACCTACAGTCTATTAATTACCACTAATCGTGTGCAAGACCATCTAGTAGAAATATGGCATATCATATCTCCTATTAATCTGGGTATCTCAAGGTTCTAAATATCTTTTCTAAACTCTTGACCCACATCTCCTTTTTTCTATCATTGGGTTTCCCTAAGAACTTCAAAGCTTGCAATTGGAGGAATCGATCCAAAGCTCAATCCTCTATGGGCTCTTTGGCATTCCTTGATCACCTATCTTATCCTTTCTGCTAACAAAACTACATGAACTATTGCCACATTTGGAACATAGGCTCCATTGGTTGGCCCACACTTGGTTGGTTGACTTGAGAAGTTCGTGGAATCTCTTCCTCAAGCAAGGTTGGCCACTCAACCAGTGCTCTTTGTTTAAGAACACGTTGTGTTGTTGCCTGTGGACCAGACGGTCTTCCCCTTCTCGCCAAGCTGCTTAAGGTGGTTCAGGTACATGAGAACCTTCATGGGATGCCATTTTCCCAAGTCGTCCTCAACTTCTTCTTAATTCTTATTGCTAAAATCACACCATAACATCTAAAGTTAGTGAAAAAATTTATTTTTAATCATAAAGATAAAATTATAAGAAATTAACAAATCAACCAAGTTCAAATAATGGAGATCAAATCGTTAAGGGCTAACCAACAACTTTTATCATCACCCTAATCTTATCACCACTTTTGCCTAACTCATCTAATATAAACAATCAAGGTTGCCTCCCAAATCTAGTTCAAGGCACATGTACGAAAGTGAAGTCTACAACTAGTTGGCTATCTTAGATATGGGCCCTTATTTCCAATAAACTTATCACGTATCCTACTAATACCCACTTACGAAGGTCATCAACAAACTTAGGCTCTGATACCACCTCTATGGCACCCCCTCTTGGGACATCACCCAAAGCGGAGAAACAACCAATTTAAGCTCGAAATCTACTCAAAAGATAACTAGGAAACTTGAAATTTAACCATCTCAAGTAAACCAAGCACCCATAAACATGTTATATATAGCCCAAAAGTCTTAAGTTCATATAACATTCACATCGCATCTTTTAACTAAGGTCTCAATTGGCTGGAGACTTTATATACATCTATAAACCTAATCTATTACAAAATAACTTCTGCCCAAAACAAGGTCCTTCGCACTTGCACCTTGACTTGTCTAGAAAATGAATATAATGAGGGGATGAGTCTTAAGGACTCAGTGAGGGATTACATGCTAAAAATTGGAAAGAGAGATAAACTAGAATAACAAATGACAACATCTTTTGATTACAATTTGGGCAATCAAATCAAGACTATCAAGAATCAATCTTTAAACTTGAAGAAGGACAAACATATAAACATTTAGTAGAGCTGTTGGCATCTTTCCTTATTGCTTCTCGATCAATTCAAGATAATAATCAATAATAATTAATTTGATCATAAGCACTTTTTCTTATCTCTCCATTTGCTCGATTACATAGCTCAATGTGTAACAAATCACTTATATGGCATGGTCGACTGCATGCCTGATCTTGTCACTCATAGTTTGCTATCTCCAGCTATATATAAGTTAGGATCTTAGGTGTGTTCTAGTCGAAAGACCTGTCATCATCGATCCATTATACCTAGCCATTTTTTAGGACCTAGCCCCATGCCCATTCCCTCTATAGTGTCTCTATAGGTGATAACTTCCCAAGGGTGTCCCCATGGGTGGTACAAAATATTGCCAACAATAAGAATTCACTTTCAAGCAATAAAAAGCACGTTATTTAATAATAGCCGACAAGGCCTATTCAATAATAAGATACATGAACAATCAAGAGAACTATCAATATTATTATGTCTACCAGACCATTTCAATATAGTGTTTTCATTTATCAAAATCAAAAAGGACTTTGCCGGCAAAGCTGAGGTATGAGGGATAGAATCTAACAACATGAAGAGAGTTCTAGGCACAAGAACAACAAAATAGATTCAACGTCAAAGAATAACCCTCACAGGGGTCCGCAATTTAAATAGCAAATAATATTTTGAACTTTCAACAAATAAAGTACAGAACAGAAAAAGAGAACCCACATAGGGGCATATCACAATCATATGCAGATAGACAAGAGCCAGAAAAGTAGACCCTCTTAAAGGTTTCCAACAAGCACGAATAAGCTTATACAAATGAGAACCCAGAGTGCGAGAACCTCACCTTAGTTAGCGTAGAAAATGCGGTCAAGGTTACAATCACTTATCCTTAGTTTCCATCTCTTTGCCACCTAGCAAAGATAGTATAATTTTAATCAAAATCCATGTTTGACTTTTTAATGCATCATTATCAAGCTTATAGAATTTAAGGTCTCCAATTAACCTATTAACATAATAATTTAAAATTTAATAACTCTATCAACTTGGCATAATAGCTCATAATGTTAGTGTTCCCCAAGAACATTCAGTCCCCACATCTATTTCATATATCAATAATACCAGCCTATTTTTCATTTCATCATTATAACTCAATATCTCACTAATTACATAATTGCAAAATTAACCTCATCTTATTTATAATTCAAGAGTCATCATAATCCTGTTGATACTCAATATTGATCATAGCAATCCAATTAGCAATAAAATCTAAACTTTAGTCTATTAAATCATGGTTACATAAAGTTAGGGTTTCTACACTTAATATACTGTATAACCTACAGTTTATATGAAATGATACCATTTGAATTCACTGAGCTCATTTAATCGACCAAAGTTGTTCTGTTTTTATGTTTGGGTATCCAGATCGATCATTTCTATCATAATATATGAGAATACAAGACTTGATGATGATCAGAACATGTATATATACACATTTAATCACATATATATCATTGTTATATACCAATATCTCATGAACGAGTTAGAATTTTGATGATTAGTTTATGTGCATGAGTTCCTAAGAATGAGACAAAAATTCTACCTTTGTGTCGTCGCCAAGCCACCAGCACAGGTTGCCATCCACCATTGTTGGAAAGTTCAACACCACTGCTATTCGACTTCTCTCACAGAGAGCTTTCCAATAGTACCCTTGGTTTTCTGTTTCTCCACCAAAAAGTGGGTTAATTGTTGACTTAAAGTTCCAAAACCACTTATCTCCACCACTAGTTTCCATCTCCTCCACCATGTTTCTCTGCCATGCAGGACTTTTATGAGGTTCTCCTCAATGAGTACTATTAAAACCACCTTTCAAGGTCTCTGTCAAACGCTGAAAAATAGCAAACCCAGTTACCATCGTGAGCTCAATTTTTTGGTCTCCTTCTCTTTCGCTCTTCAGTGACCATCAGCAGTAAGTTTTGGTGTTGCTGAGGAGCTGAAGGTGATGTGGTCTCAAATGAGGTGTTGGTTGGAAGAAATGGCCATCACTGGTGGAGTGTGTGGTTGGTGGTGGAGAGAAAATGAAGGAGAAGAAGGTTGAAGAAAAGTGAAGAAATGAAGACACGCTGTTGCTATTGCCAAGTTTTGTTAATTCATTTTTTTTCCATTTTTGCAATTTGGCCTACTGAAAATTAAGTTGTGCAATCAAGTCTAAGACTTTAGAAGTAATTATATTAAACCTTAGTTGACTTATGGCTTCTCATTCAAACCCCAAACTATTCAAAAATTGCAAAATCAAGTCTATAAAATTTATAATTTTAACCACAAAATTTCATAAAATAATTAATAATATAAAATTCATAAAATTTAAAACAATAAAAAGATTATATACTACAATAAAATCAAGAAAAGTCTAGGGATATTACAGTGTTCTAAAATAAAATTGATTTTATCATCTTATACAAAACATATCTAAATTGTTGTTAAAAGTCCTACATGTTATAATAAGCAATAATAATAATAATAATAATAATAATAATAATAATAATAATAATAATAATAATAATAATAATAATAATAATAATAATAATAATAATATGTGATATATAAAAAAATTGAACAATTAGGGTACAATGAGAAAAAAAATTAATAGTTTTTCAAAACTCAAACTGTATATTTTAATATACAAATTAATACTCATTACATATAAAAAAAATAAATGATTATGATTTAAAAATGAAAAATGTGATATAAAAAGAAAATTAAATTTTCTAATTTAATTATTTAATTACATTTATACATAGGGCACATTGATGAGTAAAATAAAAATTAGAATTTAAATTGCAAACCAAGGGGTTGAATCATATATTCCTATTTTTGTGATTGCATTTGTTAGCCAATAAAAATTTTACTCTACTATTATATAAATAAAGACTATTTTGTTTCTAAAATGAAAGTTATTTTTGTTCTTTTACATAATTTGTCCTTTTAATTATTTCAATAATAACAATAGACTATTTAGTTTGAAGGAGAAATTGAAGAATTTAGCATGAAAAAGATAATTTGGATAATAGTTTATCAATATTCCAAATTTATCCTTGAAGTATCCTTTAGAGATAATGATTTAATAAGGTTATAATTATATTTTTCATCAAATATACAAATCCACAATCCATATTACGATCTGTGTACTAAAATTTTTATAACATAAAATAAATAAAATATTTATTTATTGTCACACCCCAAGATTAAGCTATGCATTCTAGTATTGAAGCATGAAACTCAATCCCAAAAATAGAGGTCATATAATCCAAAATTATAATCTTAAACAAAAGAACAATGGGTACTCAAAATAATTTAATAAATCTTGAAACATAAAACTCAAATAACAATACTCTAACCTCAACTAAAATCCTTAAGGAAACTAACAAGCTACATTGTCAAATGCTAAGACTATTGCAAAATTTCCAAAATACTTCAGTTTTAATTCTCATTGAAAGTGAGTCCACCTCTTCACTAAGGTTAAGGTCTAAGTCTATCAAAAGAAAGTTAAAGAAGGATAGAGTGTGAGTAAAAGACTCCATGAATGCCATGTGTGTGCAATGTGAGTTCAAAAATATATCATGATCAAAAGATGTCATGTGATAAATACTTGAGAAAAATAGTGAGAAATAGTTAAAAACATTGAAAAAAAATTTAAACATTCGAGAAGACAGTGAAAAAAGCAATTATGCATTATATAGTAGTAAAATGAAATATAATGGTAAACACTTTTAATAGGTAATCAAACAAGTGTTTGTTGTAGCCAGTCAACAATTATGACTTCCAACGAATAGTTCCTTATCACTCCAAGCAGGTGTGACCATACCAGACAATACCCAAGCCTAGGGTCTCATGAAATCCTACAACCTACCTTAGCCACAAACAGCTTCTATTGTGCATTAGGGGGATTAGACAATGAGGACTTGGGGTTCAACCATCAAACTTGCTGCTGCCCAGTAAAGTTCTTTGTACACCCAGACCAGGTTAGATCCAACTAATAATAACTATAGCAATAATAGTAAATCTAGTCATTAGTGTTGATCATCATACTTAACTACTAGTCTAAAAGCATGTTGAAATAATATTAATTGTTTTAAAAGAAATTGCTTTTCATGCATAATGAAATAAATAAAGAAATTCATGGGCACAGTGGAGTATAATTATAGTGCAGTGTAAGTTGAGGAAAAGTTTCATGGATTGCATTATAGTATATAACGTTCTAGGTTTTGAAATGTATTATTTTATATTTTATGTAAGTTTAGGCACTCACAATACTTATCAATAGGATCCCAAAACACCTGTTGACATAAGAGTACTATTCAACTCAATCAATATTCTGATTTGATCCATGAATTCTAACCTCAAATTCATCCAAGAAATCGAGACAATGATCAATAGAACTCTAAAACTAAACTAACAAAAAGGTTTTATATGTCATTAGCCAAGTACATACATACTTACAAAACTTATTAAGAATTTGTCCTTTCATACATATTTTGTTGATTTGCTCAGAACTTTCTTTCTAGACATCCAATTGACTGAATTCTTATGAAATTAGAAAGTCAAGAAAAAGTACTAAAACTTTTATGTTGATGTCCTAGTTTAAATTAGCTAATATTGGAGAGAAAAATCGAGTTCAATAGGCAATAGTGGTGGAAAAATAGATTTCAAGTTTTCAAAAAGTTTTCACATGACACCATATTGTATTTTAACCATAACATTTTCTACATACCTTGAATGAAGGTGATTCAAAGTCATAAAGAAATCTAAGGGATGGATCTATAATTCATTTGTTGTGATCTTTTTCCAATTCATTTATAAAATAAGAGAAACATACACTACAATGCCCTTTCCATGCAAAACAGGCGGACAACACTCAGAATAGAATTTTTTATATAACAAATCATTGTATTTCACAATCAAAATATAAAACATCTTGGATTTTACAATTTTAATAGCTTATTATAGGAAAATTTAAGTTAATTTTATAAAAATTAATAAATTCCGATACTTCAATTATCATACATAGCAGATTCTTAGAATTCAGGATAGTGATCCAACTCGACAAGCACTCAGTAGTTACACTCGAAGATTTTTAGAAAAATAACTATAGGGTATAAGACTCTAAAATTTTACAGTAATATTATAAACACATAAAATTTTCATAATAAAAATTTTCAATTGGAAATTCTTTAGTTTCAATGGGTAAATAAAATTTTAAAAAGAAAGCATTTAAACTCACCACTCAATCTAGCAGGAAAATTTCAGGATTTTTTTAAAAATTCAATAAAAATTATTTAAACACCAAATATTTGCAGCTATGTCATAAACACATTGAGTATTTTACAGAAAAATTGTGAAATAAAATTATCAAAATTTAGTCCACGAACTGATATAAAATCTTTAACTCTAGAATCTGAAAAACAAAACCTAATAGCATAAGATATTAAACTTTGCAATTACCAAATGCATACGAAATACAAATACTATGACATATAGTTTAACCAAAACTTATCTTATATCATAATTTAAATATGGATCATGCCTATTGTGGCACCCCACTCAGGATGACCCCAAAATGGAGATGCCACCAATTCAAGTTTAAAATATATATAAATCAAATGATAACTAGGGAATATGAAATTTAACTGACTCAAAGGAAAGCAATCAATACTAACCCAAAAGATCACCTCATGGCATAAAATATGTACATACCAAGTGTCTTAGATTCAATACAACCATTCACATAACATCCCTCAGATAACTGTCTCGATCAGGTGTAGTCAATATGTACAATCATAACACCTAATCTATTACAAAATGGACTTCTAGACTAAAACATGAGCTTCTGCTTCTCATTTAGTCTTGTTTGGGAAATATAAAGAACAATAAAGAGGGCTAGTCCTAAGGACTTAGTGAGGGAAAAGAAAATGATAGGATTCAAAGGAAAGTTATTGGGATATAACAATCAATGAACAATTCGATAACAAACCTGAGTTTTAATATAAATCAACAATGTACATAGCATACATGATATCGAATTTAATAAGCTGTTGGTCATTCCATCCTTATTACTCCTAGATCAAGTTATAATTGCTAGTATCAGGCATCGGTACAACATAAACAAGATTTCTTTATTGCTCTATTGCTCGAGCACTCAACTTGGCATGTAACAACTTGATTATAGAGCATGGTCAACCGCATGCTGAATCTCACCACTCACAATTCGCTATCTCTAGCTACCTGTATGTCAAGATCGTAGGTAGGTACTAGTCAGAAGACCTATCATAGTTAGTTCGTTTAGCTCAATTATCCTTTCAAACCTAGCCTCGAGCCAAACTTTTCATGGCATCCCTCTATGTTGAACTTCCCAAAGGCATCCCAAAGGGGTTGTTATGATATATGCTAGCGGATAAGAATTTGACTTTTAATCAATCAAGATAAATATAACAAGATAATCTAAGGAACAACAATATACACAGTACACCAGCTAGCAAGGTTGCATAGGGTTTACAATGTAAATTAACAATAAAAAAATAATAGCTTTAGGTCAATAGAATTTCTTTAATTGCAAACACATTTATAAGAAACTAACAAGAAGTACGATTAGCCAACAAGGCTGTTGGGTATAAGGGATAGAAAATGAATAACACAATAAGAGTTTTGGACACCATAACAAAAATAAGCAAGTCTTTTAATAGAACAAGAATTGATGAAACATACCCTCACAAGAGTTTAAGAAATAACATAAATAACACAAAGTATGTAAATAATTGAGGATTTCAATAATCGAGGTTCACATTTTTCCTAGAAAAAAATTACATGCTAAATCCTCATAGGGGTCTATAAAGCAATGACTAGAGTGGTAGACCCTCACTTAAAAAGCCTTAAAAATGCAATTAGAGCCTATAGGTCTGCAGCTCCCTACACCTTGTCCCCTAACCAAAAGAACGAGTTCACTATCAAATCACCATTTTGACCCTATAATCACAAATATATTATTAACAGTATAAAATCACCAATTACTTGATTAATATGGTAGTTTAGAGTTCGGTTGATATTCTCGATATAGAACATGCTAATTATGTCATTATTATGAAAATATTTATGAACTTTGTATCAATTCCAATAAAGAAATACAATCAGGGTCCTAAATTACATATTCAACCTTGCAATATTATGCTAAAAATCAATATTAATAGTCCAATCATCTTAAATAATCCAATTATTGCCACTTAGGTTTCAATTTCATAAAATCCACAAAATTATGGTTTTAATCCTTTAATTAACTCAATCAACCTAAATTATCATATAATAATCTGAATCTGGGTCCACTAAGCTATATTCTAATCAATGCATGGGAAATATTTATACACAAATCATATATCAATTTCTTCCTTTCTTAACATAATTCAAAGTTTGGTATGAAATAATTGTGTAACGCTTAAATCTAAACTCCCGGTCATTTACCTAAAAGTCCTTATCAAAATTTTGAAACCACAACCAATTACACTACCACGATCGTCACGATGAGCCAAAGAGACTATCTTAGCTCTGCCATCGAAGACGGCCAACAATACCTTCAAAAGATGCACCTTTGCTCAAGAAACATAATGCCTACTTCAATTTTTCCTTTAGCCATCGAATCAAGGGTCAATTGGCCAGAAAACCCTAATTGGGTCTTTCTCATCGCCGTGTTCCACCACTACCAATTCTCCTCTGCCAGTAGTCCAACTTTGAATTTGAAGATACCAGAGTGTTCTCCAATCTAAACCCGTTAAGACCCTGCCTTGGCCCACCACGAAAAGTCACTGGAACAGCGAACCCACCACTTAATATCGTGATCGAGTTTTCTAATTCATTCTTAGGTGGTCTTGCAAGTCGAAACGTAGTGCATGTGGTGTATATATGTTAACAATGATGAGGGGAAAATTTTTGTTAGGTTAGTTTTCTGAAGTGTCCTATTGTCAATGAAGTTATTAAAGTGGTGATGGAGAAGGTTGACGGTAGTGTTTGGTGAAGAAATGAAAATTTGTGGTGTGGAAAACTATATATATATTTTTTTGAAAATTAGATTTTGACCCCCAAAACTCTCTCTCATTATTCAATTAAGTCCACCAAAGTTTGCCAACTATTTAATTTAGTCCCTCCAAAATTTGAGTGCCTAACATTGGCATATTTGACCTAAAATAATCCTATTTTAATCCACAAAGCTTTTAAAATGTTGAAAAATCAAGTTTTCTCAAACTATGAATTAACCTCAAAACTTTTAAAATAATAAAATAATAAGAAATTCATAAAAATAAAATAAGAATAATAATATATAATTTGCACTAATCATGAAATATTTAGAGGTGTTACAAACCTCTCTTTCTTAAAAGAGTCTTGCCTCCAGATTCCTACCCGAATACTAGAAGAGTTGGGGATACTGTTGGTGCATGAGATCTTTTTGCTTCCATGTTTCTTCTTTCATTTTATGGTTGTGCCACAATACTTTCAATTGGTGAATTTTTTTATTCCTAAGTTCTTGAAATTGCCAATCCAGGATGTAAACCAATTGTTCTTCGTATGTTAGATCACCTTTCCACTTTATGAGCTCATGTGATATGATGTGACAAGGATTAGGATAGTACTGTCAAAGTAGTAACACATGAAAAATATCATGTATTCCCATCAGGTCTTAGGGTAGCACGAGTCAATAAGCTACAGGCCTAATTCTTTCACATATCTCATAAGGTCTAATATATCTCGGACTAAGCTTCCCACCTTTACTAATTCTTCCAACCTTTTTCCTCAGGGATACCTTGAGAAATACTTAGTCACCAACTTCAAACTCTAAATCCTTTCTTCATTTGTCTACATAACTCCTTCATCGGTCTTGGGCAGTTTTTATTCTCTACTTAATTATTTGTACTTTTTTAGCTATCTCCTGGATTAGTTTAGGCCTTATAGTCTTTGGAGCCTTATCAATGCTACTTTTGTGCTCTTTCAATTCCCAATGTAATGATGACCGGCAATTTTTGCCATATAGTACTTTGTACAAAGCTATTTTAATGGTAGATTGATAATTGTTATTGTAAACAAATTCTATCAAAGGAAGTTATCTATTCCAACTCCATCCAAAATCTAAGATACAAGTCTATAGCATATCTTCTAATATCCAAATGATCCTTTCTGACTAGCCATCAATCTAAGGATGGGTGATAAAGCTAAATTGTAACTTTGTCCCTAAGTGTTTTTGCAAATTTTTCCAAAATCTCAAAGTGAACTTTAGGTCCCAATCAGATATAATATTAATCAGAATTTCGTGCAATATGATGATCACTCTAATATATAGTTGTGCTAGTTTCTCAACCTTGTAATTTGTTTTGATTGGTAGAAAATATGCAGACTTTTGTTAAATAGCTTTCTATAACCTAGATATTGTTATATCCTTATCTAGCTATTAGTACACTAGTCATAAATTTTATAGTTACTTGCTCCTATTTCTAGTCAGGGATTGAAAGTGGTTGTATCAACTCTGATGGCTGTTGGTGTTCTGCTTTCACTAATTGGTAGGTCAAGCATTTTTGCACATATTCTGCTATATCTTTCTGCATTCCATTCCATCAGAACTACTTTTTTAAGTCCTGACACATCTTCATTCCTCCTAGATGTACTACATATCTTGCTTTGTGACCCTTTTCCAATAGTTTTCCCTTTTTCTCTTTAGGCACACATATTCTCTAGCAGAATAAAAGAGTGCCTTAACTGTTTATACTGAATTTGGGCTTTTGAAAACTCCTAACTACTTTTTTCTACTTGAATATCCAACTATCATTAGCCTAAGCTCATCGTATCTCATAATATAGCTTTAGATGTACATTAACTTCCATGATCCAACCTCGTTATTTCATTCTAATCACTACATCTGCCCTTTGACTTTTTAGTGTTTTTTTTCAACATGTGAGCTATTCTGGCCATTCGACTCTGTACATCTACCACTATATTTGTTTTTCTTGGGTGGTAGATGATAAAGAAGTCATAGTCATCCAAAAACTCTGTCTACCTTTGTTGTTTCATATTCAAGTCTTTTTTAGACTGTAAATACTTGAGGCTCTTATGATTAGTGTATGCCTTGAATGTAGCTCCATAAAGGTAATGCCTCTATTTTGTTAAGGCAAAAATTACTGCAACCAACTCCAAATCATGAGTTAGGTAGTTATTCTCATGTGGTTTTAGTTTTTTAGATGTATAGGAGATAACTTGCCTATTCCACATCAACACACATCCAAGCCCATCTTTAGAAGCATCGGTGAACATAACAAATCTTTCCAATCCTTCTATAAGAGCCAAATTTAGAGTTGTGGTGAATTTGTTCTTCAGTTCTTGGAAACTTCTTTCACACTTATCATCCCAATCAAACGGTTGATCTTTTTGAGTTAATTTACTCAAAGGACTAGCTATTTTAGAAAAGTCTTATATAAATCTTCAGTAGTAGCCAATAAGTTCCAAGAAATTACAAAATTCTATATAGTTTTGGGTATTTTTCAATTGACTATCATCTCTATCTTAGAGGGATCAACCTATCTCTATCTTATCTTGGCATATAATATGTCCCAAAAATGCCAATCTTTCTATCCAAAACTCTTACTTACTGAATTTAGCACACAATAGATGCTCTTTTAGAGTTTTGAGAATTAAGTGCATATGCTTTGCATGCTCCTCTCTAGTCTTTGACTACACTAAAATGTCATCTATAAAGATAACGATAAATTAGTATAGGTATGGTCGAAACACCCAATGCATCAAATCCATTAAGGTCACTAGGGCATTGGTTAGACCAAATGGCATTGCTACAAATTCAGAATGACCATACCGGGAGTTGAATGCAATCTTTGAGATGTCTCTTTCTCTCATTTTCAGTTGATAATACCCATGTCTCAAATTTAACTTTAAAAACACTATAGCCCCTTGTAAAAGATTAAACATTTCCTCCACATGTGGCACGGGGTATTTATTCTTGATCTTAACTTTATTTAACTCCCTATAGTCAATGCACATCCTTAGGGATCTATCCTTTCTCTTATCAAACAATACAAGGGCTCTCCAAAAGGAAGTGTTAGGTCTTATAAATTTCTTTTCTAACACCTCATAAAGTTGATTTTTTAGCCCTTTGAGCTCTGTAAGTGCCATTTGATAAGGAGTTTTGGAGAAAGGCATTGCCCTTAAGAAGAGTGTGAATTATAAATTCTATCTATCTATGAGGGGGTAATGAGCTCAATTCTTCTGGAAATACTTTTGGGTACTCATCTACCACTTCCACTTTCTCAATCTTAACTGTATCTTAGGGCTTGTTGATAAGATACACCAAGAATCCTAGTCTACCTTCCCTCAAAATCTTCCTGGTTTTTGTTGTAGACATAATTAGTATATGGAAGTGTTATTTATGGAATGGCATGTTGGTATTGGTATTTTATCCCCAAGAGTGAGATAGTTAGTGTAGCAATTCACCTATGCCTAATGTTTATATAGCTAATTCATTCCAAGGATCAAATCATGTCATTTTATAGGCACTTGTATGAGATTAGCTAAATACACTCTATCCTGAATAAAATCAAGTAATCCCAATAAATAATGTTTGTCATTAACTGTATTCCTAAGGGTATATGAACTTCTATCTAGTAGGCCATGATTTCGGGTTGCATTTTTAATTTTTAGACATAGTTGTAGATATGAAAAAATGTGAAGCACTAGAATCATATAGGGCATTTCCATTATTTCCAAACTTAGAAATCGAACCTTCAACTATTTTAGAAGGATCGAGTGTTTCTTCTCTAGTCAGAGCATATGCATGTGCTCAAACTTTTGGCTTCCCACTAGTTCATACAACTTTTTTTCCTTTCACTATAAAGGCTGGCCTTCTTAGATTGGGACAATCTTCGATAAGGTGCTGATTACTACCACAAATTATACATCTACCATACTTTTTCCAGCATTTTAATTCATCATGGCCCAGTTTTCCATAAAATCCACATGTCTTCAGTGTTAGATTCATGGCTTCCCTGGTCTGATAAACTCACTGGTTGGTGCCCCTAATCTGTAATTTTGGTTGCTTCTTCTCAGGGTTATTCTGCCCGCTAGGTGCTAACCTCCACTTATGCCTTTTATCTTTAATTTTTTTGATCTTTTGCAAATCTGATTCTATTTGTAGTGCTTTACTCACCACAAAAATGAAGCTTAGGAGATCGCGTGAAATAAGGACCCACCCAAGTTCTGGTCGTAGCCTTTCCATAACTTGTAAACTTGTCGCTCCTCATGTACAAATATGTAAGGTGCATACTGAATCAGTCACCTAAATGTGGCTTTGTATTAACTAATTGATGTTGTTCCTTGGATTAATTCCATGAATTCCTTTTCCCTGGCATGCTTGGTCACCGTGGTATATATTTTGCATAAACTCCCAAGAGAAGTTTTCCCAAGTCTAATGAATTCTCTCCATGGTCCATCTGGGATCAACCATTTGCCACCAATTATGTGCAGAACCCTCCAATAGAAGTGTAGCATATTGGATCTTCTACTCATCTGGGTAATGCAAGGTTCTAAATATCTTTCCTAAGCTTTCAAACCCACATCTCAGCTTTTTATCATCAGGATCCCCTAAGAATTTTGAGGGTTGTAACTAAAGGAAATGCTCTAAATCTTGATTTTCTAGAGGCTTTTTAATATTTTCTACTCAATTACTCTATCCCTACTGTTAGCAAAACTACATAAATTGTTACCACACTTGAAATATGGGTTTTACTAGTTGACCTGCACTTGGTTGATTAGCCTTGAGGTTTGTAAAACCTCTTCTTCTAGTAGGACTTATTGATTAGTAGAGGCTCTTTACCTAAGAACATGCTGTGTAGTGGCCCATGTGTCAGTAGTCTCCCTCTTCTTTGCCAACTTGTTCAAGGTGGGTCAAGTATATGAGAACCTTCATGGGATGCCATTATCTTTTCTAAATCATCTTTAATTTCTTCTTAACTTGCTGTTGCCAAAAATTAGATCGAATTAAACTCGATCTCTTATGTGCTGAAAATGATACCAAAAATCAATGAAAAAGTACCCAATTTTGGTAGTTATGTATTCCAAAATTGCATTTATGTACCTAGTTTGCTAATATTATATACTTATTTTTTTTTGTTTATGTACTTGCTTTCCAATAGTTAAGATGAGGCTCAATTTGATGCGTGCAATAGCACATAAGATACCTCGATGCGGCAAAACCATGCTTTTTGAAGAAATAATCGTGATAGTATATGTTGAAATGGTTGGGAACTCAAACATCCACATCCAACTACTTGTATTTTCATTTATAGTAGTACAAACCATTGATACATGAGCCAAATGAATCCTCTCAACACCACCACTGAAAACTATTGAACTTATCATGGCTATATGAGTCCTAAAATAAATATGTTATGTTCTTATGATAATGCAATGGCCAAATTAGGCCAAATGGAGAATGGTTTCTCATGCACTGAGAATAATACTAAAAATCTAGAAAAAAGTACCTAGATTTAGTACTTATGTACTTGGGGACATTGTTTATATACTCATTTTGTAAATGTTATGTACTTGTAGTAAGGAATTCTATTCTTGCTTTTCCAAAGGCCGATTATAATCTGATCAATACATGGATCAACACATTGGTGACCCCAAAATTTTGAATGCATAATTTGTTGAATATGTCATAGTGATAGTACGTGTTGGAATAGTTGGGAATACAAAGACCCATATCCCACAACTTTTGGTGTTATTCTTTCTAGTATAAAACTTTATGCATGAGGTAAATAAATCACTCCAACACCCCCGTTCTACACCATTGAACATGTCACACTAAATGAGTCCTTATGATCATACTATGTGATCTAATAATCATAAAATAAGTAGATTAGGCATAATAGAGAACACTCTCTTAGGCATTGAGAATGATACTAAAATCAGCAGAAAAGGACTCAATATTAGCAATTATATACTCCAGAACTATGTTTATGTACTTAATTTGTTAATATTGTGTATTTAATTTTTTATGTTTATGTACTTGCTTTTCCAAAAGGTGAGAAGAAGCTCAATTTGATGGGTGCAACAACATATAAGATACCCCGATATAACAAAATAGTGGTTTGTTGAAAAATGGTCATGATAATACGTGTTGATATGGTTGGGAACTCAAACACCCATATTCAACTACTTGTGTTCTCATTTAGAGTAGTATAAACCATTGATGCATGAGACAAATGAATCTTCCTAACACCACTTGTGGCACCTCCACTCAGGGTATCTCCCTGAGTGAAGGAGCTACCATTTCAAGCTTGAAATCTAAATCATAATAACTAGGAAACTTAAAATTTAACCAACTCAAAGGAAAAATAACTTGCACTAATCCAAAAGTTCACTCCATAAAGCATAATATAAACAACCAAGTATTTTAAGTTTCATACAAGCATTCACATAATGTCTCTTAGATAGTTGCCTCGATTAGGTGTAGACTATACATACCATCATAACACCTAATCTATTACAAAATGACTTCCAACCAAAGCGTGAGCCCCTGTTTCTCACTTACACCAATTTGGAAAAGAATAAAGAATAGAAAGAAGGGTGTGTCTTAAGGACTCAGTGTGAGAAAAACAAAACAAAAGATAAAACAAAATGTTGAATTTTAACAATAATAAACAAGGTCATTGATAATAAATCAAATAATCCGTTCATGATTGACGTTAATCAGATTTAGACTCACAAAAATATGAAACTTTTAAACATTTAGCTACCGAGTTAGCAACTTTCCTTATTGCTCCTCGATGAATATAGGATAACATTACAATAGCATTTAACTTGGACATGAAAAATATTTTCTTTCTCTCTTCATTTACTTGAGCACATAACTTGGCATGTAATAGCCTACTTTTATGGCATGGTTGACTACATGCCAAATCCTATCACTCACAGTTCGTTACCTCTAGCTACCTATAAGTCAGGATTGTTGGTAGGTACTAGCCATAAGGCCTATCTTTATTGGTTTATTCCACTCTACTATCCTTCGGACCTAGTCCCTAGGCATAAACTCCCATGGCATCCCTCTGGGTAGAAACTGTCCATGGTGTCCCATTAGTTAAAATAATATAAGGCTAATAGATCAAAATTTAACCTTTAAAATAACAATCCTGAATATAACAAGGTACAATCAAGAACATTTATTATACTGGCTGGAAAGGCCATTTCAGGGTTACAAAATAAATCAACTAGGAAAAATATAGTAGAACACTAGACCGACAAGATTTCTTGAACAATCAACATGTTTATAAGAAACTAACAAGTAATACTGGGTCAACCTGCAAGACTATAGGGTACAAGGGACAAAAAATGAATAATATAATAAGAGTTCTGGACACCAAAATAGAAGCAATTAGTAACCCTCACGGGGTTGTACATTTCAAGTAATGGATAACAATCGATATATCAAGCAACATATGGATTTCAACAAGCTCGACACAGAAACATACATCCTCACTACAATTTATCACAAAAATAGACAAGTATGAGAAAGTGCTAGAATGGTAGACCCTCACCTTATAGTCTAAAAAATATAGGTCACGATCAATAGTCTTCTAGTTAACAAGTCCCAAATTCCACGTTACCTAATCCAAAAGAATAGGCTCCACAGTCAAGATCCTTGTTTGGCTATATAATCATTTCCATATAAATAATGATCTAAAATTGATACTTAATTAGCTAAATCTAGACTCGATAAAAACATGCTAATAACACCGATTTTGATAAAGGAATATAATTATGTCTTTAATTATATAATTAGCCTCATATCATTATCCCATATCAATAATAACTGGTTAATCAGCCCAATAACCCAATTATTGTCATTTCGGTCCCAAATTTTAATAATACAAAACCTTAAAGCCCAAACTAGATCATTACCTAATATGTTATTATCAAGACTTTGAAATCACAAGCCATGAACACTGCCGCAATCTTCATGATGAGTTGAAGAAATTATCCCAGCTCTGCCACCATTGAAGTTAGTTAACACCACCACCAAAAGATGTCTTTCATCTCAGCTAACAAAATGCGTAAGTCAATTTTAGCTTTTGCTACCTAATTGGAGGTCAATTGCAGCCTTGATGCCACTTCAAAACCAGTCATTGCCACGTGCCACTGCACTTGATTCTCATCCTCTGCTAGCCTGTTCACTAAATTTGAGGTACTGAGATACCCCTTGAGCTAAAACCGTCAACATCCACTACTCATACCCAAGTTTCAGTTGCCAGAGCTAAGGAACCCACCACTGCTGTCATAGCTTCAACTTAAGCTTAGATTTCCCATTGCTTCACCAGTTGATTTTTGCTACATAATACTTTGATGTGTTCCTAGAAGTGAGGTATAGATGTTGGTTGGCTTGGTTTGGTAGTTTATGGGCTCCCTAGAGAGAGAGGAGGTGTGTGCATGAGGGAGGAAATAAACAAAAAGAGAGGAGATTTGCTATATAAAATCTTATTTTTGGAAATTATATTTTAACTTGAAGGTTTCTAGCCAGATCCAAGTAGGTCCTCCAAGATTTTGAGTGCTTTATTTCAACCCCAAGATTAAGTTAGTACTAAGGTTGTAAACGGATATTAAATAAATCGAATATACTATTTTAATATTCGTATCCATTTAACTTTTTAAATATTCATATACGGATACAAATTTGATGGATATTTAAAAATGATATTCGAATTCGTATCCATCGAATATTGGTCAAATTCGAATATATCTGTATTCGATTATAATTATTTAGATTTATTCATATTTTGTTAAATTTATTTATATTTGAATTATTTTTTTATATTCATATTCAATGATAATTATTTATATATCTATTTACAAATATCCAAATACATGAATCTATGAATCTATAACAAATATATATTTTAATGAATAGAAGAAACTATACAATTTTATTAAAAAAAAAAAGTAATCAAGTGAATAACATAATTTCTAATTAATAATTGATTTTGTAATTAATTATTAGTACTTATTAATAATAATATTGACATTGAAGTATATTAATTATAATGTCAACCAACAATAATTGTATTGATTAACTTTATTCTTCAATTTTTTTCTCTATATTATGACGATTCGTTAAATTTATTCTTTTTACTTCACAATTCTTCAATTATAATATATATATATATATGGATTATGAGATTTTTATTAAAAAATATAAATAATATATTATTTAATAAATATACATTCAAAATGAAAATTAAACAAATCAAATACGCATTTATCATATCCGTATTCATTTATAATCGGATATATATTAATCGAATACAGATAATATCTACTTTAAATAGATATAGATAAATTTTGTACAAATGAATATGCATGCGAACAATAAATGAATTTTGAATATCCATTTACAGTCATAGTTAGTACCTTACATTGGCACATTTGACCTAAAATAATTCCATGCAAACCCACAAATTTCTAAAATGTTACCCAATCAAGTCTTGCCTATCATGACCCCAAATTTCTAATTGAAATTTGTCTCCAAAACTTTCAATGTTCTTACAATCAAGTCCTTTTTATTCATTTTTCGAGCCCTAAAATCCAACCAACCCATACCTTGATTTTTAAATCCTTATTTTTCAAAAATACCGAATTTTAGGTGTGCTACACCACCATCAAAAATCACTGAACCTATCATGATTATATGAGTCTCCAGATTAATACTCCATGGTCTTATGATCATGCAATGGCTAGATTAGACTGAATTGAACTCAATGCCTTATATGCTGAGAATGATACCGAAAATTTGGAAAAAATAGAAAGTACTTAGAATTGGCATTTGTGTACTCTAGAATTGCGCTTATGTGCTTAATTTGCAAATGTTGTGTGTTTCTATACTTGTTTTTCCAAAAGCTGAGATGAGGCTCAATTTGATGCGTGGAAAAACATGTAAGACAACCTAACATGAGAAAATAGTAGTTTGTTGAAAAAATGATAGTCAAAGTATGTGTTGTTATGGTTGGAAACTCAAACGCCCATATCTAACCTCTTGTACACTTCTTCATAGTAGTATAAATCATTGATGCATGAGACAAATGAATTCACCTGATACCTCCATTAGAAACCACTAAACCTATTATGACTATATGAGTCCTATGACTAACATGCTATTGTCTTATGATCATACAATGACAAGATTAGATCAAATTGAACTTGATGCCTTATGTGTTGAGAATGATACTGAAAATTCAAAAAAAAAAAAAAAGCTCAGTATTAGCATTTATGTACTCTAAAACTACATTTATATACTTAATTTGCAAATGTTGTGTATTGATTATGCATATTTCTGTACTTGCTTTTTCAAAGGCTAAGAGGAGGCTCAATTCAATGCATGAAATAACACATAAGATGCCTTAATGCAAAAAAATTATAGTTTGTCAAAGAAATGAATGTGATAGTACGTGTTGAAATAGTTGGGAGCTCAAACAACCACATCCAATCACGTACACTCTCATTCATCGTAGCATACATCATTGATGCATAAGCCAAATGAACCCTCTTGACAACACCATCAAAAACCACTAAACCTGTCATTATGACTACATAAATTCTAGGGCTAATATGTCATGGTCTTATGATCAAACAAAGGCCAGATTAGGCCGAATTGAACTCAGTCCCTTATGTGTTGAGAATGATATTGAAAATTCAAAAAAACATACCTAGTTTAGGCAATTATGTACTTCAAAACTGTATTTATGTACTAAGTTTTCCTTATTTGTGTACTTGCTTTGCATGATTTGTTCTTGCTTTCCCAAGGGTTCAGTTTAACCTTAATTCGATGCTTAGAACAACACATAAGATACTCGAATATAATAAAATCATATTTTCTTCAAATAATGCTTGTGATACACATGTTGAAATGGTTGTGAATACAAACACCGACATCCAACCACTTGTGCTCTCATTCATATTGAAAATTTGCAAAAAAAAGGTACATAGTTTCGGCAATTATGTACTTTGAAACTGCATTTACATATTGAATTATCAATAGTTGTTACTTATTTTAAGCTAACATGTATCATATATATATATATATATATTTACTAGTGTCTATATATAAATTCCAAATTATACTATGAATTATAAATATAATCCATTATGATCATCCAAATACACAAATTATAAATAATATTCAGTAAGAATGTCAGAAATACTGAAATAGTAACCTCAATATCCATAAACAAAAAGTAAATTCATCTAGATAATAACCATTTGAATAACATCATTGCGCCTTGGAATACATTAAACCATGCTCATTGGTTAGAATTTTGGTTGCAATACGTGTTCGATGCACGCCTATAGAATAATTATTTGTATATTCCCATAAATTCTTAGTGTTTTTTGTAGAATAATATGCCCAAAAACATACATAAACTCCACAGTCCAAGTCCCCATTTTTTTGTATAACAATATGCTCAAGTGTGTCTAAAGCTCATCTTGCCATCCAACTCTTTCATAACATTTTTTTAAAGTAGCTTGAAGAGCATCAAGAATAGAGCTTGAGGTCTCTATTACCTCCATTATTTTTGTAGAAAAGAGAGATATATATAATTACAACTCACAATTTAAATACTGAGAAAGTTTCAATTTTTGTACAAAAAAACTTGCACAGAATACTGAATTGGGAATTTTGTGTATTGCAACTCATAATTTAAATACTGAAAGTTTGAATTTGCTACTATATTATTCAAAAATAATATTAATCATATTAATGATGAGTTTAGATGAATGGATGCTCAAAAAATGCATAAACATGATTTATACACTTTTTATGCACTATAAATCAAATAATATCCTTAAAATTCAGTTACAAATAACTAATGTACACTATATGAATTTTATAATTATTACATTCAGATAATTGATAATTGAAATATACAATTAAAACAACAAATAAAGTACAAATTGGTAATATCCAAGTATGAAAAAACTTACATTAAAGGTTTTTATAAAAGAAGAGATTGATTGTGGGTGAATTGATTATATCAAAATTAGGCCTAAAATAATTAAACTCAAGATCAAACAAGAAGCAAACAAAGAAATGTACAAAAAAATTTCAGTATTTCAATTCTCTCTTCTCTTTCTTATTTTTGAACTAATTTTTCGCCATTTGTTATGTTACCCAAGCTAGAAGTGTTTGTACTTTCACTCCTCAATTGCGTAGTTTACAAAGTAAGTTTTGTAATTTTCTCTTCTATAGAGAATTGAAGGCTAGTTGCCACAACACTAGCGAAAAGAAGCAAAGATAGCATCACTTGAGAGAGTGAAAATCGGTCTTGAAGACGAAAGGAAGAGAAAGAAAAAATGTGAAAGAGGAGAATTTTTTTGAAGAAATGTATTTCGTGAGTGGTTGGATGGAGTGTTTCTTGATAATTTCAATTTAAGTAGAGTTGTTTTTGTCTTTTTAATTCAATTAGGG
>JACGDI010005406.1:60893-108929 GCA_014898725.1 Jacaranda copaia | reverse complement strand
CCAACCCTGACAACCCTGCCAACAACTCTGGCAGAGGCGCGCTCCTTCTGATGTCACTATCCAGAAAAATAGGAGATTGTGCCACATGGCACAGCCCCGAGATTTGAGCAGAAAATGACTACCAAACCCCGGTCATGAGGAAAACCCAAGTACACCTGATAAGGGTACTTGGGTAAATTCACACCATCATCAGATTATAAATCCTACCAGCACCACCACGCTCAAGGTAATGCAAATATACTATTCACTACACACTTTCTCTATACTCTCCGTCTTACCAAAAATCTGACTTGAGCGTCAGAGTGCCTTAGCCGGGGCACCTCAGCTAGTTTACGTTTGTTCTTAGTTGTAGATCTCAAGCCCAATACCATTCAAATCCACCGGAGTTCCAGACCGATACGCTCTTTGCAGCATCACTTATAATGTAATGTCTCGTTTGGTTTGTTATATTACTATAAGCATACCTTGAGATGTCAATCTCCATCTCTTGTTTGATGTATGATATTACACAATAGATTGTGAATTATTTTCATAATTATTTATACTGAACAGAAATGGAACATAGGCGCCAATGTTTTGCATATTTTTACTACCATCAACTGTGCCTGAGCGGCACGTTATGGCAACTAGCCTGAGAAGCACAGAAAAATAGAGCACGGGTACTTAGATTGCACATATTTTACCACCATCAATTGTGCCTGAGTGCGCTATTACAACAAGCCTAAGCATCAATTATATACAGTATAATACTATCAATGGCGCCTAGGCATGTTGCATACAACATGTCTTTGCACTAATCTGTGCAACATTGGCGCCTAGACATTGAGAAATGACAACTAATTAAGTGCCAATATGTGTGGCACTTCAAGATAAATTTGAATAAATTTGAACTTTATGGTGATTTTTCATCCTAAATAGATGATACATTCGTCTTATTATATCCTAATATACTCAACTAGATTACCAATCTCACCTATAAAAGTGAGAGTTGATTCAATCCAAATATCATCTACAGTTTGGGCTTGACGTGAGGCTGAGCACATTACCCTAATTTTATCAATGAAATATAAGATTACATACTACAAAAATATTTAATACGCTCTAATAATATAAATCGAACACGGCCAAAATCCATACTAGCAGTTATCACTAATCTATAGCTATTTAGTAAATAAGATATCTTCTTTTTTTTTTAATTTATTCTAAATTTGCTCTTCCTAAGTTTAATAAATTAAAAATATAAAGCTATTCAAGCAAGTGCCACATTTGCATGCGGTTCCTAGGCTAATTTAATTGTGTTTTGCCGACATAAAATTGGATATGTTTTATTTTATTACATATTATTTCATGTAGTACAGCACAAAGCTAGACATACACATCCATAATAAAAAATATTTCTATTGATTAACGTTATCTATATATTTAAAATTAAATATCAATATTCAATAGTTATTATAAAATCTAATTTTTTTAAATTACATTAAAATATAATATATAAAAATATTAAGTATAAAGATATGAATAAAGTCATACATAACTAATTAGTGAAAAATTAAATTTTGAATTCAAAAATTAAAAAAAATTAATTACTATAATTAAATAAAAATTATCACAACAAATAAATAAATAAATAAATAAAAGATGTAAAAGGCACAAGTGACCAAATGACTAAACCCTAACCCCCATTTACATTTCTATTTCAATACCCTCTCACTATTAACCAGCAACCCTTTTGCCAAGTACTCTCTCCTTCCTTCTTTCTTTCTTTCTTTCTTTCTTTTTTTTTTTTTGAAAATTTTTCTTTTGCTATAATGTTCTTGTAGGCATTTTTGCTGGTGAGATGTTCATCGTAGAGGCCAGCCAAAATTAGGAGCCAGCTGCGACTAGTGAGGCTAGCAGATCTACTGGCTCTTGCTAGGAGACCAGTTGCTGCTAGCCTCCTTTCTTTCTTTTTTTCTTTTTAAAATTTTTTATAGTTATTGTGTTTCTTTATTTAGTTACATGTTTCCCTTCCTTTTTCTTTCTTTTCGTAGTTTAATTTGATTTTGTTTGTGTGTGTGTGTGTGTTTTTAAAACAACAAAGATTTACAGCAACACTTTCTGGTTGGACCTATTCGTACATTCCTTGGCACATTTTTGAATCTAACATAATTGTGAGTAAACACTAAAACTCTGTGCTTATATACTATTAGGAATTGCATTTTTCTTTTTTTTTTCCCCAAACTTCTTTCATGAATATTTGCTATGTAAATGATTTGTCTTGTGTCTTATGTTGTTGTAGGAGCTTGTAGGACAAATTAAACATTCACTAAAATAATGGTGCCTTAAAAAATTCGATCACCAGTAAGTTTTACTCTAATTGCTCAATTCTAAATATTTTACTATTCATAAATGTTGTGTTCTTATGGCACAAATACCATAAGAGCACTAGCAGAGTCTATAGAGGAAATACTATTGAGGTTAAAGTAAACAAGAATTTACAATCTTAACTCTCTGTTATTTGGTGCATATAAAGTTTGCAAAATGACTCAAAATCTATACTGATAATTTATGCCCAAGGAGTCTGATAAAGTCATTATGGATTTTTGATCCTGTGGGAAATCTTTTCTACATCCTTTAGTTTAATATGATGGAGTTGAAATCCTCTAGTTAACTAGGGTACTTTGTTGTCTGATGTTTCTAGTGATTCTTATCTTGATTTATTATGTTATTTTGTCTCTAGTGATTACTGAATGTGAATCTAGTCTATGTCATGGTTGATCAATTGTCATGCATTCAGCTAGCTAATATTTTATTTAATGCATAACATAAGCTTTTTTGTTTATCATCCTAAAGCCTCTACTTCTTATTATTTGTTCGGCTCTAGGAATAGCTAGTTTCTTTATTAAGGTTTTCAAAATATTGAACGATAAAAGTTTATGTTTTTTCTTCTTTCAAGTGTCAAGTTTGATTATGACAACTAAAACTCTATCTTCTCAAAGATGATAAGAAAATCCTTTTGGAGTGTGAGTCCTTTGTTTATGTGCTTTCATTCATCCTTTTATGAAAGATATGTCTTGAGTAGACGAGCTAATGCTCATTGTTCCCATCAACTGAAAGCCTATGGAATACTTTCTATTTAGTGGGGTTGCAGTGCTAAAACCTTTATTTAAGCTTTTATCAGAAAGACGATGACTGTTGGTTCTTGGCCTTGTTCTAAAGGGGCTCTCATGCTTAGTTACTACTTTACTTTATGCCTTTTTCTGGTCCTACATGAAAGATGTAACCTCATATATTAAGGTAAGCTCTAAGCTAGTATATCCTATTGTGAGTGGTTTGATAGAAAGAGTAACATATTTGTTCCTCATGAATAAGAATGGAAAACATGTTGTTGATAATCACCCTTTGTCTTTGTTTCTTCTCTTCCTTTTCCTTCCTCAACATATTGTACTCTTCAAGCATTGCTAGCAGAGGAACCTAATGTTGAAAAGATTTGCCCTTGTAAGAATGAATCATACAAACTTATAGTAGAATGATATCATGAATCACCATACAAAATTGAATAATGAGGCATAAAAGGCTTTAAATTTTGTGAATGAACTTAGATGTTTAATTTATCCTAGACAATTTACAAACAATCCAATTTTGGAATAAAAAGTCAACTTAAATTAGTATATCCTATCTTAAAAGTTTGAATACAGTAATCTATCCTATAAATCTTCATAAGTATTTATGCTTAACCTCTATCTTTAGATATCTAAAGATTGATATTTACTATTTCCTTTAAACTTATCTTCTAGTTTTTTTTCTTTTTTTTTTGGTAAATTTATCTTCAATAGCTATGGTAGATACAAGTATACATTGTCATACAAGAAACTTTCTTTCTTTCATCTTCCTAATATTTTGTCTTAGGTATCAATGAATTCACCAAGCTACCAGGAAAGTGAATGTAAACAAAATGCTTGTTAGTAACTAATTTTTTCTTTATTGAAATGATGTTGATACTACTAGCACAATATTGATGCTACAATAAGGCAAGGGAAAAGAGGGTACATGTAGGAAATTGCATGACCTATTATGTAGAGTTTACTTTAAATCATTTGAAAGTTATGATTCTATTATGTTGAAGCAATTTAAGATTCGGATATTTGAATTCTATTCAAAAGGTACATATAAAGTTGAAGATCTTTTAAAAAATTGAGAAGTTGACATATGATTGTAGAGAGGTGGTGGGTGGGGGACCTAAAAGATAAAGATGAGTGGCTCTTTTAGACTTATTGCATTTTAATGAGGTGAGTTCTAAAAGCTTAGGAACAAATATAGAATGCAATTTAAAGATATCATATCTAGCATGCAAGAAATCCAATCATAGTATTAGTTTAAGTGAATTATTCTAATCTCTTTGGCATTACTGCAATGCACAGGGTAGAAGCAATTGATCTTATTACACTTGGGGGTGGATAGCTGACAAAATAGTAAAACTTATGAGTTTAAACATATCTTGCAAGTGTAGAAACATCCTGTCTGCTTGTGTAGTTCACTGACAAGCATTTTAAGCTAGTGCATGACTTGACCAATGGCATTAAATTTAGGGCTAGAATGGTCACAATTGACAACAAATGATGAATCTACAAATTTGGGACATGGTTTGTTCTACCTTCTTCTAGCCTTAAGTTCATATAATTTTGAGGTTTCTAGTATGAAATTCTAATTTGTTATAGATTAAGTAAAATAACATAGCAGCAACATGGAAAATTTTTGTTCATTTTAATCATATTATCATCTTTTATTTATATATTTATTAGTGTAATGACATCTTTACTTATTCTGTTATCATGTCAGGCTAGCCAAGAATCATTCGGGTGTATTATGAGGTCTTATTACAAAGGTGTTGCTAGGGCACGTTTTTTTTATGACATCACAAGATGCTATTTATGTTTAAATATTTAGAAATGTCAAAATGGTTGAAAGAATGCTCCAATTTTCAAAACTTATGGGAACCCGAACATAAACAACTTGCTTTTTTGTGGGTGCAGTGTTTTTAAGTTGTCACTTCCTTTTTTCATAACAATAATATCTAAATTCACAAATGTATAATCAAAAGATTTGATATTAACTTTAGAAACCTTTGATCATAGATTTTGGGTTAACTAAGGATGCATTTGTACATAGCTTTTATGAAGCTTTTTTATCATGACTTTAGGATAGCTAACTTTATTTCATAAAGTAAGCTTTCCTCTACCTTGTTTGTATCAGATTAGTTTGCTAGATATAAGAAAACAACATATCTCATCATTCATTGTTCTAAATTGGTAATTATGTGTTCTACTTCTTCAGTGGTAAACACTAGTTTTTTGAGAAACAGAAGCCAATTTGTCTACATGATTCTTGCAAATCTAATAATTTATTCCTTATTTAGTATTTGTGTAAGGTTCTTCTTGGCATTTCTTATGGATAAGCAAGGAGGAAAAGAGGCTAGTTGAAGGACCAAAGGTCAGAGTAAGGACTTTGGCAAGGATATTAGGAGTAATAATGAAAAAGCCAAATCTAATTCATGGTGCTTCTTCCTCTCACAATAAAGGGGGCAATGGGGAAGACAAATAACTCTCTTTAAATTGACTTGGCACACTTGGATTTAATGAACTTGTTCATGTCTTAAAATCTCTATTTTGTCTATGAATTTTGATACGACATTATTTGAATTTGGGTTATTGATTTGTGTCTTTGGAATGTGAATTGTGTTTTAAATAGTGTGGTTTTAAAATGTTATTAATGAAAACAAAAAATGGGTTGGATAAATATATTACATAACATTGTAAATAAAAAAAATTAATAAATCAATGGCTGATTGGTGATCGCCTAGTAGTCACTAAATAGAGAAAATACACTTATTATTCTTGAAAACCTATGACCACAAGCAGTAGTCACAAATCTGTAACTGATTCGTGGCCCCAAAGATGATCATTAAATAGAGGAAATACACTATTATATCTGAAAATTTATGACCACCACTTGTGGTCACAAATCTGTGATCGACTAATTTGTGACCACATGGTCTAACAGTCATAAACTTCAATTTATGATGAGGGTTTTTGTGACCATTGTAATTGGCCATAAATGCAATTACTGACAGTGTCAATGACCAATTTTTTGTTGGATTTGTGATCAATTTGGTGGTCACTAAAGCTAGTTTTGTTTGTAGTGAGTGATGGACATAGCTACAATTTTGAAATCATACAAAAACTTCATTAGTGTATTCTATGAAGATTCTCCAAAGATATCATTTTCTAATTTTCAAATTTAATGTTTTTACAAATGTTCTGTAGCTAATATATTGCATTGACAATGAAAATGGTTGTCATGTTGTAGTACTCCACTTTACCTCAACAACTATTCCTTATTGGTTCATAGTCATTATATGTGCTTATCTTTTTAATATTTTCAAATTGACTTTGTAGTATGAACAATTATTCCATTTGATTAGTTACCCAAGGAATTCAATATGTCACTATTTAACTTAATTAAAATTTGATATATTGAATAACTTAAGTTAACTCTTTTACTACTTTTTCAAATTAACTATGTTATAATTTGCCAATAAAGATCACCCTCACAACATTTGTTAATTGGTTATTGGCTATTGATAGTTGAATAAATGGGATTATTGGTTGTAGAAACATTATGTTGTACTTGTGTTTGGGGTTTGATACTACTTGAAAATGGAGAAGGGCCTTTTTCCAAAAAATAATGGAGTGTCGATTCATTTCTTTGAAATGTACACACAAATGTTTATGTTTCCCAAAAGTTCTTTGACTTATCCCTTTCCAAAAAAAATAATGGAGTGCTAGTTCATTTTTTTTGGAATGCACATAGAGTGATCTCTGTTTCCCAAAAGTTCTTTGACTTTTAGAAATTTTGAGATTTTTTTTCTTCTCCCTGATCTCTCCGAAACTTGGTATTTACAAATTTTATTTTTGATGGAATTAAGCCCATTAGGATTTTTCTGTCTCTTTTATTGGCTTGGCCTATCCTTTGGATTCTTTAATCCTTTTACTTCTTCATTAATTTTAGGTTCATTACCTTGTTTAATTAATTTACCAAATTGTATTTATATTCAATTTTTAGTAGTATCATCATGTCCCCCTATTTTAGATAGTGGAATTTGTGATTTCATATTGAAAATATACTATAAGTTTAATTCATTATTTTTCTTTATCTTAAATTTTTTTCAATTTAATCAATTTTCATTGATTGAGGTGTGCATGGGCATGTGTTTGTGCATGGTTGAGAGACTTGGAGTCTTGTGATGCTACTGTCTGAGGAATTAGGAAAATTTTACATAGTACATATCTTAGGACTTAAGTGTACTTTCAAGTAGGAGAATTTTCAAATGAAATTATAAGGAGTGAAATATTGGGAAGGAGGACACAATTCAAACTATGATTGAGGTTGACTCTAGCGAGAAGAATATCCACATTGGGCATCTGTTGAGCTAGCATTCGTGTCAAGCACCTACATGGGAGCTTGTTGGGTTCTTAATGGGTTTTGTATCCTTGTATGACTTAGGCTTCATCGTGAAGATTTTCTCCTTCACAAATTTTCTAGGATAGTTGATAGTGCACCATATGGAGAAGTTTGGCATTTTTTAAAGTTACTGAGGGACTTAAGAAAGTTTCTTAGGGTGAGGATTAATGTCTCAGAGGATTTTGAGGACATTTGTTAAAAGCTCGCATCTAGCGAGCAACTTTGCAATTTTGGCTTAGGTATTTCATGCTGGAGAGGCATTTTGAGGTCACTTCATTAATTAAGTCAAGTACATCTACTCAACTTTATCTTCATAGGTCATCTTGCATTCATCCAAAGACTTAGATAATTTCAAGTGTGTGATTATGAGGAGAGTATCTCATCGGTGATTTAAGGGATGAGTTCTTAGGGTAAGATCTTTCTCATTTTCTTTTATTTTACTTCACCCTAGTCTTCAGGAGCTTTTGTCTAACTCACTAGAGTCAGTAATGACTTCTTGGGGTATATCAACTTAAAAAATGGTCATGTTTTGAGAGCAGAACATTGAGAAATAAGATATAATTTGAGTTAAAATCCCTAACTAATTTAGAGTTTGAGTTCATATGCTCAATGTTGGGATGATACTTGCTAGGCATGTGATGATGGTGAGCAGGGGGTGTGAGGAGGCAACGCTTACTTGATTGGGCACCAAGCAGCACACTTGGGCACCCGATATTGAACTTGGGCACTTGACATCTTGCTTGAGCTCTTGGGAACGTCCTCATGAGCTTGATGATAAGTTCATGTGGTTAAGCGGGTGTTAGGGTGCCTGGCACACTTTGGCTCCCAATGTTAAGTTTGGGCCTCCAAGAAGTTTCTTAGAGTTTTTTAAGGAGGTTTCTTGCTTTCGTAATTATTTTAGATCTTTAACAAAGCTTTATGCTCTATGAATTACTTGGAGTTTTTCATGGACTTTGATACTGCAGTGATCTTTTAAAATTTTTAGTGAAGCTTTGCATTCAGTGGATGACTTAAAGTTATAAGTTCTCGTGCAAGGTCAAGTTATTCTGGGATCCTTTCAAAATGCCCTATAGAAGGGCCTTTTTATGGACCCTTTCGGACATATGATCTTATTATATCACTTTGTGTGATCCATGGAGTTCTTGTTGTGAAGATGATACTTTGTGCTCCAAAATTTTTTTTACTTGGTGCAACTATGATTCATTTATGAGAAGATCTCTCAAGGTGTATCTTCAAGAGGACTCCTAAAAACTATAGTGTCCACAATCCCCCATTGTCTTTCTTTAGATGACTAAGTATTAGCCAGACATATGATGGCTTTTACTATTGTCGTTTTGTCAATTCTTGTGTCTCTATTATAGGAGTTAGGGTTTCAATAGATGTCATGTCATTTCTTTTGTGAAATCAAAGTGTACTATTAAGTTAGGGTCATAACTTACTAGAGCAGATGTCTCACCAAAAAGATGGAGCTATGGCGATGATGAAATATCATAAAGAAGAGATTACTGGAGTGATTAAACAATGAATTCAGAAAGGGAAAAAATTGGTTAAGTTACTGTAGGAACATGAGCTCTTGAATGCGAGATTCGCTAGAAAGGTGAAGAGTAGATAGAAGTTCCTAGATTTCTCTAGTGAGAGGACATTTGTGAATATGGCTTATGAGGATGCAATCTAGGAGTATGAGGGCTCTCATGAATTTTTTGAGATGATATATGTGAAGGTGATGGTAACTTGTATGCAGATCATCTAGAGTTGTCACCACATTTTATGTAAGTCCAAACAATATCCCATAGCAGATTTGCTGATGACCCTACTTTTCTAGTTAAATTTTCTATTGGAGGGCTTTAGAAAGGTCCTAAAGTTGTAGCAAAAGCTAGAATGGAGAAACTAATGGATGTAACTCCATAGAAGTAAAGATGCAATGTCTATGGTGGTGGCAACAAGTAGAGTTTATGTTTAGGACTTTAATGTTACTTAGCATTTTCTAGCTTGCTTGAGTAGTATTTTGGTATGTTCTTCTTTTCATATTGTCATTTATTTTCGAAGGCCAAGTGTTGGTCGGGCTTGTTTTTGTCTCTCACGCTTAATTCCAAATAAATGTCTTTATTTCTATTTATTTTGTGTTCGTATAGACACTTAGTCTATTGACTGACTATTGATTTCATATACTCGTATTTTGAGAATAGAGTTATAGGAGGCATGAGGATGCCAACATCAAGCATTAGGGGATATGATATATCTTGAGTGCCCACACAAGGTGTGAACTCAAGCATTTAAGTGAGACGCCAGACTTAGGCACCTATGCAAGGTGCTAGGCTCAAATGTCTTCATGGGACATCTTTTCCATTTTTTTAGTTGGCATGATGTCATAAAATTTCATCTAAGGAATATTCTACCTTTTGATAGCCACCACACTTTGATTTTCGTACTATTGTAGTTCTATCTTTGAAGGCTAAGGAAGAGGATGACACTGATGATTAACCAGAGCATATTTTCTTTCTTTTTCTTTTTCTTTGCTCTAATTTTTTTTTATTTTCATTGCTCTTTTTGTTATCATCCATATTAGTGTCTCTTATTTTTTTTCTTATTTTCTTACTTGCTCTATAATGACAGTATTAGCACTTTAAGGGGTATAAACCTCTCAAGTTTAAGGGGGTGCTCCACATGACAATTCTTATTCCTTTGTTTTTCATTATTTTGGTTATGATTAGGGTTTAGAAATTGAATCGATGTCCTGCATGTATAGATATTACTCTTCTTGAATCAATGAAAATATTACTCCTTTAATTTTGTGTTACGTGGAAAATTATATTTGTGTGATAATGGAATTGTATAATTTGAGTAAAAGTAATGGTAGGATGGCATCCCTATTTTTGAGCACTCACTTTCTCACTTTTAGTTAATGGTTTGATTCAGAGGATATTAATGCATGAGTAACATAGGTAATACTTCAAATTCTAGAATTTGTTTGATTCCCTATCGAGGCAAAATCGTAGAAAACACTCAAATAAAGGAAATGACTTAGGCCATTTTTGACCTGTTTGAACCTTTCAAGCCTACCAAATGATGTTATATCCCAAGGTTTTCATGTTGAGCCTATTTTAAAGTATCCTTTTTATATGGCAACTAACTCAACAGTTAGCTTAAACATATGATCCTACCAAAATAAATCCCATAATTACTTGTTAGATCTATTTGAAGCTCTTATGAGGATGGGAACAAACAATACAATGCCTATGAGTTTGATTTTCTTCCCCTACCCAAAAAATTTCAAAAAAGTAGGAAAAAAAAAGTGCATAATGGCATGAACAACAAAAAAATGAAAAAAAGGGGGGACAAAGAAGGAAATTGAGAAGTACTATTCAATAAGTTTGGGGGAGTATTAAAAGTTAATGATGAACAAGTGTTGTAGGTATCGAGCTAGTATTATCCATATCTTTCCTACCTTTTTCTAAGCCTATAATATAAGCTTTGAAAGTCCTAAACGATTCTTTATTGAGTGTATTCTACATTAGTGGAGATAGAGGTGGAAAGCAAACCTATGGAATATTAGACTAGAGTCTTATACTTGTATATAAATTAATCCGAATTGTTAGTAACTACTTGTAGAGAAATTGCACAAATAGATGGGGGATTCATTTAAAAAATATATTTGCTTATATGTGCATAGTGAAATTATGCCACAATTGTGGTTGACTACAAGCATAGCTTTGAAATAGTTCTAAGAGTAACAAAAAGAAGTGACATTTTTGTATATGTGTTTTAGGATCGATTTGTTTTTCTTTGAATGTCTTTGAGTCGTTTTGTGTTGCCCGAGGGTGAGCAACATATTAAGTTTGGGGGTGTTTGTTAAGTCCCCATTAGTATTAATAGTGATGTCATATTTAAGATTTAACAAATAGTTTTCTTGTTTAAAAAACTATAATTTCCTTACTTAATGATGAAAATTTGGAATTGTAGGAATATAAGTGGAGAAATTACAAAAAGGGATAAATTGGCCCAAGTTGGTTTGAATGCTAACAGAATGACACCTCATGGTCTAATCAAGGATCAGAAGAAGAGTCTTTTTATTTATTTGAGTTAATTCTAATTAGAAGACTATTTTAATAAGTTATAATAGGCCTTTGAGACACTTAGTTAAGGGAGGAGATTTGAATTTTTTATTTTGGAGATTAAGAGCATTGCGAAAATTCAGAACTCGAAGGAGGACAAAGTGGAGATAAAATCCGTTTAGAAATAGAGCTTCTTCTTTTGCCTTTGATTTTCTTTTTAATATTGAATTTGAGACAATGTTTCGTTCTATTTAAGTTTTATTCGACAATTCAATCATGAACTAATTTGTTGTGTTAGGATTATGATGGATTTTTTTGAATAAATTGATGCATGATTTTCTTCCATTAAATTAGTAGCACTTAAGGTTATATATGTGTGTGCATGGCAGAATATACATATGTATATATGTAATTAGTAGGAAATTAGAATTAAAGATATTTAATATTAAGAGATGTTAAATAAGGGGGAATAATGTTGATAGAGATGCAGTTGATCATTAAAAATATATAATACCTTCATATATATTTTATAGGGCCATTTTTTGTCAAAATACTCAAATTAGGTTGTGAAATTTGAACCTATATTTTTCATTTAACATAAAAAGTTTTGAAGAATTATGACTCTAAAATATTTAAAGAAAAGAAAAACAGAAAGAAAAGAAATTACTTAAATCACAAGAAATTTTTGAAATGTTGGATATTAGTGAGATTTGACCTATTACTTGTCAGCCTAATGATTTTGACTCCAAATTCTTTGAGGAACTTTGATTAAGAAATATTTAATATTAAAAAAAAAGGTTGATAGAGTTTATTACTCATTAAAAATATATGATCTGTACGCTTACAATCCTTTTTTATTTTAACCCACTTAATCAAATGGAAAGTTTTAAATGCTAGAAATTTGATGAGATTTGAACCCACAATCTATATTTCCGAGATTAATGATTTTGACTTAATTATTTTGAAGAATTATAATTTTAGAGATATTAAATATTAAAAATATTAGATAATGGGTCCTATTGAAACGATTGATCATTAGAAAAACATGACACTCCAGGGTATACGCGGATCATAAACTAATCAAGTGGGTGAGATCGAACCCATTTTTTTTATTTGTCCGCCTAATGATTTTGACTTAAAATTTTTTATAAAATAATTACTAATGAGAATATTTTATATTTGAAAAATATTAAATAAGGGGCTGTACTAATAGAGATGATTGATCATTAATAAAAGTATGTGACACCATTTTTATGTGGGTCATATTATCTTTTTTCATTTTTTATAATTACCAAAAATCAGAAGGAATTTTTGACATGTTTGTACATTGGTGAGATTTAAATCACATTATTCAATTCATGGTCTAATCTTTTTGACATAAAAATTTTGAAGAAGTATGATTGAGAGGCATTTAATATTATGACAAGGCTTCATATTATAAACGATTTTGGCAAGTTTTATGCATGTGGTTAAATTTTTATAACATAGAAATAAATAAAAGTAATTGTACACTTACTATAAAATAGTACAATATTTTTAACATGTGTATTTATTTGAATTTTTTAGAATAAATAAAAGAGAAAATTTACTATAAACTAAAACAACTGAAGAAGAATGGTTAAAGAGGGAATTACAAAAAGAAAGAAAAAACATAAAACTATCTTACTATTATGTTTAAAGGTACGCTGATTTTGTAAATCAAATGAAAAACATATTTAATTAGTACTAAAGCCTTGGTGCTTTACAAATAATATAGATATATATGATGCGCTTATATATATATATATATTTATTGCATCATCAATTTTTCAATTATCCAAATTAATTAGGTGGTATTATTGACATTTTTTACATTGGTAAGATTTGGATCCATACTATTTACTTGTCATCCTAACGATTTTGACATGAAATTATTGAAGAAATTCGATTAAGCAATATTTAATAGTATTATAAATAATTTCTCCACAATCTATAATTCTCATATTTTAAGATACCCTAAAATAAAGCTCTATGTGCGAAGATGAATTTCACTTTAATTTAAGAGACAATAATATAAAAATATACATACTTTCTGAATTCTTACTTAAAACATCACATGGGATCAAATGTGATTCTTTATCTTAAATGAGCTACTTACCATTTTTTTTTAATACACATCTGCACATGTAGAAACAAAAATGGAAATATTTAAACAATGGTGTTTGCATATATATATATATATATATGTAAACATGTACATAGCACATGGCTGTTTAATTAAGGAGAATGATTTTTAATTAAACCATCTATCCATCAATTCTTGCCATATGGTGTGAATTAATGTTCAGCCACCCATGTATATACCAACAAGGCTATTCAAAAGGGACAAATATACTTGGAGGGTGTGGCCGACTTCCAGGAGGCAATGCACGTGAAGCCAACCAATAAAAATGATTTTTAAAGTTATCACAGCAAATTAATAATTAATATATATATATATAAATATATTTATATGTACACATATATGTAAGTATGTACATAGCACATGTATGTTTAATTAAAAACAATGATTGCGTGACCCAATCACCTATGCCATTTCTAACATTCTTCATCTTAAACAATTAAACTCCACATTTTGACATATTAAGTCATCATGGTTTATATAATAGACATTTTCATTATTAGTGGTAGTAAAAACTAGTTTCTAATTTTGCTTAACAATACAGTGAGTAGGATGGAATTTAATCTCATAATCTTTTATCACATGGTTGATTGATACTAAGCAAGTTATGCCTAAGGTCCTCAACAAGCCATATATTATCAATAATACTACTCGTCTACCTACCAATAGTTCCTTTACCTTTTATGCGTCCTTTCGTGCTGTCTGCATAAAGAGCATTCTCTATAGAACAATTGTTAAGTTTAAGAAACGTGGATGCATCCCATATCATATGACTGGAACATCTGCCAGCGAAGTACTACTTCTATTTTTGGGAATGTTGCTTGGCATGAACCTACAAGAAACTAGTTTGTTTTAGGTCTCTAAACGATGTTAGGTTCTTCATAGTTAGTAGCAAATAATTTTCTTACTCAAACAAACTTGGTCTCAATTAGTTTCTCAATCAGACATGTACAATTAACATGATCAGGTCTACCACAAGAAAAGCAGGTTTTTTTTTTTTGAACTAATTTGAAATTCTTTCTGAAAGTTGTTGAAATCGATTTGATATTTTTCTAATTCATACAATTTCTAAATTTCCATTTTAGCACTATTTCTAGGTGGAACAGGCATATGTGTGTGTTTAACAAAAGTGGAACATTCACCAAGATCATCCTTAGCATGACAACATTCTTCAACAACCATTTTTCCTTTGATTTCATAGATCATATTCTCAATTTGTTTCTTCGATGAGTTATTTTCTTTAGGGAGACAATCATTCATTTTCTTTTTGCATTCAACATCAAAAGTCTCTCTATTTCTAACCATTTGCATTTTAATTTTTTTTGTGAGTTCTATCCAGTTCTTCTTGCAAATTATCTACTTTATCTTGCAAATCTTTATTTTTATCAACAAGCATTTTGACATGAATTTTATAATGTTTAAGCAATTTTTGTACATACTCATCAATGTCAATTTCATCACTGGAATCATAATCAAAACATGAAAAGGTACTTACTTGATTTACCATGAAGCAATTATTTTCATTATCAAATAGTTTACCATCAGAGTCATCCCATGTAGTTCCCACCGCCTTAGCTTTTGCTTGTTTTGCATTTTTCCTCATTCAAGGACTATATGATTTTTTGTGTCCAATATCATTACATTCATAGTAGCGAGGTGGCACAATACTTTGAGTTTCCAAACTGGTTCTTTTTTATTTTGATCTATTGTTCTGGAATTTTCTTTTGAGGTTCATTAGTTGCTTTAATCTTCTGGAAATTAGAACAATTTCATCCTCAACCTAGTCCTCATCAAGAATTTCTTGAAGTTCCAAGTCGAAATCATGATCGATATTAAAACCAATATTCTTTTTGAGTTTTATTTCTGAACCTTTTTCTTTATTTAGAAGGGTTATTTCATGGAATGTGAGAGATCCAATTAGTTCACCCATGGTCATCCTACTAAGATCACGAGCTTCTTGAGTGACAATAAATTTTGGCATCCATTCCTTATGAAGCCGTGGAAGAATCTTCCAAACTTGCTCATCTCTATTTATAGTTATTCCAAGTACGAACATAGGATTTATAATTTTCATGAAATATGCAGACACTTAACTTATGGTCTCATCAGGATTCATTTAGAACACTTCGTACCTGTGAATGAGAAGAGCAATCTTTTTTGTTAAACCTGACTTGTACCTTCGTAGGTCACTTGCAATATTTCCCACATTTGCTTTGCTGTAGTGCATGTACTAACATGGTTATACTCCTCTTTTGTGAGAGCACACAACAGAAAATTTTTAGTCCTCGCAGTCATTGAGATGGCCTTTCTATCATCATTGGTAAATTTTCATTGCTTCTTTGGAACCGTTTGTTCATTAACCAATTTCATAGGTACCATTAGCCCTTCACTGACCACATCCTGTAAATCAAAATCCAAGGTAATTATATATTCTTGCATTTGATTTTTCTACATAGCATAGTTGGAACTATCAAATAGTGGAGGCTAATAGTGTGACTGCCTTCCTAAAAAGACATTGAAAGTGTTAATGGCCATAGGATCTTTTACTTTAGTATTTATACCAAAATATAGAGAACTAATGCTCCAACGCTAATTGTGAGCAATTATAAGCATAAAAAAAGGTGAATTAGGCCTAAGGGGTTTTGATGCAGTGAAAATTTATCACTTAAAATACTTTGTGACCTTTCAAAATAGTTTAAGTCTTTAGCAAAAAAATTGTTTTAGTTGTTGACTGCAATTTGTAAGTACCAATTAAACTACCAATCAGATCATTGATAAACAAAGTAGTAAAACAGAAGTAAAATGACACTAGTACTTAGTGGAGGTTCGGCAAACCAACTCTTCTACCCAAGTTTTCACTTAGAATTTTGAACCTATCAAATTAATTAGTATGTGAGAATGCTTTATATGTAATCACAATAATTTGATAGTAAGAAAAGTAAAAGGATTAGAAACACCTTAGCATGGTGAAAAACCAACTCTTCACAAAGAGTTAAACCGGAATCCTTGATGATATAGGGCATATTCTAGAGCATTGGGAAACCAGATGCTTTGTGAATAGGCCTGGAGGAATTTCTATTAGATTTAGTTGCACAACCTCTACGAACTGATGACAAGCTCTAGACTCTCTTTCTAGATCAAAACTAAAAACAATGTAGAAGATTCTAAATAGTACTGCTCTACTAGTTTCTTTACCTAGAAGTCCTTAGAGCAACCAAGCATTGATTTCTTCTCATCATGGGATCTCTTGAGAGTAAGCACAACTCTTGTCCCTGTTCATTACTAAGTATTTCAAGACACAAACCACTTGTCCTTGTACCCCCAAAGTCCATCGAAGGCAAGCTCCCTTTAACTTTCTTCAACACAAGGTCCGTCAACAACACACATAGAATGAGGAATTAGCAACAATTAAGTACAAAACATATATAAGAGTATTACACAACTTCTCAAGACACTTAACAAATATGTTTTCTCGACTAAATGATTCTTACCAAACAATGTTGCATATTTTCTTATTTATATGCTTATGTCCAATAGCTATAAATCCTTAACTAGGTAAATGTCCATTGGAATCTAATAAGGAAACAAGATATTATACTAAAAATCCATTAGTACCATGAATTGTAGATTTATCAATAAGTACAGTAAGATTGATTTCTTTCTTAAATCATAAGAAATATGAATCATGCTAGAATCTTCAAGAGATCTCTTAAATATGGAAAGTATGTTCCAGTGTATAGACATATTCCAATAGATAATTAGGGAAAGATTAATTATGGTATCTAAATTAGATAAATTTATTCAACAAGCTAGATATGCAATATTTAGAGCCAAGAAGGATGTTTTTTCCCAATAAAAAAGATATGAGAATCAATCCAGATGATTTTCATGGAAAAGGTAAGTCAAATTCCAAACATAACTTGTGAATTCTCTGCAAATTATTTAAAGATAATTTAATATCCCTATGCAGAAAATGCTCTTTCTGTAAATCATTAAAAAGTCATCTAGGAAAAAGAAAGCAAAAAAAGGAAAGAAGTTATAAGTCAATCATTCCATGTATTACATTCATTAAATTTGACCATGATGAGCACAAGTTCAAGTTCAGCAACATGATATTCCCTCCATAAATAAGAGATATGTGACACCCCACTTAGGGTAATCCCAAGTTAAGATATCAAAAAAATTCAATCTTAAGTCAAGACCTGTAATACCAGCAGTAGGCCCAAAAAAATTTCTTTTAAATACCATTAAACAATAAGTAGTGAAAATCATCATATCAACTATTACTACAAACATTAGCATTCATGTTAGGGGTCCATTTTTAGACATTTGACAAAATATATGTACAACCTTAAGGTAGCATTGTCTACCCTAACATATCTCAACATCTCTAAGTTCACATATAAAATCCTAATAACTTCTATGTACATAGGCATACCTAGTTGATTATAAAAGAAGCATCTTTTCATGCCAGATTTGAACATTTATTCCTACTCAATTCTGTCTTCAAGATTAAGGGAAATGGCGGTTCCAATGGTCTTAGTGAGGGATAACATATCAACGGCAATATAAATTTGTTAAGGAAAGAAAACATCTTAACATATTTGAAACTCATCAAGCAATAAAAGTGTAGATACGATTTAAGCCAAAACAAGAGTAGCAAACAAAAAGCTCTCATGTCTTATTGCTCCAAGAGAATATTACAATCAAGCAAGAAACGAGTACAAAGAGCAATCCCTTATAGTGTATACATTCTAACAAAACAAGTAAGATATGCATCAATTCCCTTTACCAGTTAAATAGGTACTTCCAAGCGTGGCAGCTTAGCATACAATTGGTATGTCCATACGAACTATATGGCGCACTGCAATGCCCAGGGGGAAATCCTTAGCACACCACCAATATCCATGGGAAAATTCCTAGCATTTCATAGCCACTCAGGTGGATTACAAGGTGTGTTCCATGTATCCCAGCAATCCGCATAGGATTAGAAATCGGCCCAAGTACTATCTCTATGCAAGTATAATAAGTACCAATCAAGCAATCAAATCTGCCAATAAGGTAATATATAAACAACAAGCAAATACAGTCAAACTAATTAGCTAGATAACAGGATATAAATAATCGAGTGTGCTAACAAGGTATTTGGCAATAGTTAATGATGGAAACAAGTACAAAACAGTAATAAGTACTGATCAAACAAGTATTGATCAAGATAAACAGGAGTTTTGGACACTAGAACAAACAAGTATTACTCAATAGAGTAAAATAGGTACTAATCCTCACAAGGGTATACAAATCAAGCAATTTGTTATGATCAAGTGGATAATCAGGTACAAATTTCAAATAAACAAGCATAATTCAAGCATTTACGAGCAGGTAGAATCAACCAAGTTAACCCTCATAGGGGATCATGCTACTAGAATAGATAAGTATAGTAAGACCAAAATGGTAAACCCTCACTAGGCATATAAGCAAATACCTAAGAGGTTAGACCCTCACCTCCATTATCTTAGGAAATGCACCCAAAAATGGCAGTTCACTGGTCCTCGGGTCTCACCTCTTCGTCACCATGCAAAAATAGCATAATTATAGTCAAAATTCATGTTTGACTCCTAATACATTACTATCATGCTTATAAAAACCTAAATTCACTGATCAACCAATTAACGTAATAGCTCACGGCTTAATTAGCACTATTGCTCCAATAATGGCTAACAAGATTAGCATCGCCAAAATAATCTCGATTTCATATCAATTTCACTTATCAAAATATAGACTAGTCCTTAATTACATAATCTTATCATAGTAATAACCTAGAATCGCAATAATCACTTAATTCTTTATAATTAACCCCAACAATATCATTAGGTCCTATTCCACAAATTAAGGTCTATTTTCTTATTAACCTGATTATATATCATTAGGATTATACCATTTTGAATTCCAATTTTGGCATTTCGCATGATAAGTCTAGGTCCACTTTCAATATTCCTTTGCATAGGGATCAACACACACACACATATATATAGACATATTAATTCATCCCATATTCCTATTCTTGGCATAGATACAAACTTAAATAGGAAAGTACAACATATGCAATATATATGTATTAAAGGTACAACTAAGTCTAAATTCCAAAGTTTTCCACTGGAGTTTCAAAACTATAAACCGATGACATAAGTGCATTCATCGTATCAAAGAGGTAAAACTACCTCTTTGCCACTGCTATGCTACTATCAATGGCTACCATCAGTCGCCCTAAAAAGCTTTACCTCATTGCAAGCTTTTCAATAGTACCGTTCGCTTCAATAATAGCTGCCTAAAAGTCCTCCAAAAACCACCTCGAAGTCCAAATTCTCCATTATCACCTCCATTTATTCCTTACAATTTTTTGCCATCGCCATTGCATTTCACCACCAAGCAACACATCCATGGTGTTCGTCTTGTTGAGTATTGCTTAAACCACCCCCTTTGAGTCAAAGTTGGTCACCGAAAAATAAAAAACTCACTTGCCTGCCGTGAAGCTTGCTTTCGGTTCTTCTCATGATGGCTTGCTGGAAGGGTGTTCAACTATGCATGTGGTGTGTAAATATAGCTAGAGGTGTGAAGAGTGTTTTGGTCAGTTTTGTTTGGTGATAGGGTGGTCACCGAAGGTTGGGATGGTGCCGTGGAAAAGAAGAATAAAGAAGGAAAACGGTTCAGTTGCAAGTTTGCCAACTTTTATAAAATTGAGTTTTCTCAAATTTTAGATTTGCCCTAGAGATTTTTGGATAGCTTCAATTGAGTCCAGTTAATTATTTAGAATTTCAGTTGAACCTTAGTTGACTCAGGGCTTTCCACACAAACCTTGCATTTCCCTAATTGTGTGCAATTAAGTCCTCAAAAATTATAAATTGGCCCCAAAAGTTTCAAATAAGGTTAAAGCAAGTTTCTTATAATTATAAATTGACCATGAAAACTTCTAAAAATGATTATTAAGTAAGATTTCATAAAAATAAAAATAGTGGCAATATATTAATACAAATCAAGAAATTTCTAGTGGCGTTACAAGATATGATGTGCTTAATTGAATACAAAGATATGCTACTAAAATATATGGAAAGATAAGTTCTAGATAGCTTAAGATATTTTCTAGACAACATAAGACGAGTTCAAGTAGATTTCTGTGAATAATTGATATTAATCATGAAACAAATATTATCATAATCAAAACTCTTAAACTCATTTAAAATCATCTATGGGTCAACATTAGCAATTTTGGACTTTTATCACATACTGGACTTTTAGCAATTCTGGACTTTTATTAGCCTTATCTTCAACAAGGCTAATAAAAGTGTATTAGGTCTGTTCTTCATCATATCTTTATTTTATCCCATACTATAATTAAGCATTCAACAAGGCCAATAATAAGAAAACTTGCAAGACATCAAAACATGTTAAGGAGTATGGTGTAGAGTTATCAAAAAATAATTAACTTTAACAAAGCTACAAAAAAATATCTTATCTCCAATATCTAATGACACTATTATTGCGAGTTATTTAGTAAACCCTTGTTAGGTTTATGAAACAAACAGATCAACTATCAACAAATTAAAAATAATTTGTATAATAGGAAAACCTAGCATGTTACTTGAAAATTTGTGATATTAATAAAGAAAATAGGTGGAAGAAGTAGATTTTAGTGTGAGAGCTTCAAAAGAAGAATATAAAGCATAAATGAATGAAGAAACACATTTCTAGAGGATCTTAGTATGACTCAATTTAACACAGTGAAAAATGATAGAGAGTGTGTGGAAGAGAGTGTCATTATGATGGAAAGAGCTACATGTGCCTTCCATTTACTCAATTTAGCTTTTACGGACTTATGCAAGTGCAAATGCATTTCCATAGCACATACAAAACATTTTCAGTTTAGACTAACAAGAAGAACAAAATTAATAAACCAAAATTAAAGTTTCTTTTAATCTTAATTCCTTCTCATAATCAAGAATGGTAAATTTTTAATTTGTTTTGTAAATGATGCATAAACAGAATAGAAAAAAGTACCTAAAGATGAGTGCAAGATTTTGCTCTTCTTCCCTTCTATTTTCTCATTGTTTTTGCAACTCTATTTCCTTTGTAATTTTCTAAAGGAAAAACTTTGTTGCAGAGTTGACAATGACTATGGATGTAATGAATGCTCCTTATATTCAAGTGGTAACTCAGTTATTTGATTAATAATGCAATCAATATTACCTTAACAACATCCTCAAGTAGGTAATCCCCTCTTATTCCACTATCTACAATCATTGAATATTAGCTACATCAAAAAAATGAAAGTGATGCTGTAAAAATTAAGATTTGATCCTTAACTTTGTTAGGATTTTTGTAAAGTGAATAAAAAGCATAGGTTTGAAAAATATTATTTATATTACTTTTTTTGGGTGCATGTGTGTATGGCATTTGTATATGCACTTTAGTACATATCAATATGTGAATTTTAAAAAGGCTAACCTTCTATAGATTTTAAACCAAGAGTTGAAACAAAAAAAGCAAGAGAAAAGAGACACACAAGTGACAAATCCAAAGCAACTTATTGAGGAGCATGATATCCAAATTTTCCTAGAATACGAGTAAAGTAAAGGCGTGTTGCCATACAAAGTCTGATTTGATAAATCAAAGAAATCTTACCTATGTTATCATCAAATATTAGTACATTGATGGACTATATAGCAACAAATCTACATGGCTACTCTGAATGACGAGGGAACACAATTGGTTAGGATAAATATGTTTGATATATTTTAGTTCGAATTTAGTTCATCTTCTATAATCTAATACAAAATAAATAATAATTTCACAAAGTAAATGTAGCATATCCATCACAAAGCATAGGAGTGATATCTAATATAGATGGTAGGACATACTCTTAGATGAAGACTTATAAAAAAAATCTATCACCAAAATAAGATGCAATGAATTTCCTGAAGTAACTTGTCTTCTCATATCTACACTTGTCAGCCATGACAAAAGTGCACAAGCTATTAAATTTCATAATTAAAAGGCCAATAAAAAGAATAACAAATTGCCAAAATGTTCCAAACTCCACCGAAAATTGATTTACTTGAACCTGTGACTAGTCATGTTAACAACCGATTGAATTATTTATCTACAATAGTAAAGCAACTCAAAAAAAGTTAAAATTATAGCTTATTTTGAAAATCAATGCAGTGTTTTTTATATATTAAAAAAACTAATGTCTTTTTAGTGCACATAATCATCACTCTTTTGGATATGTATGAAGATTAAAGGAATAAATGATGTATAGTAAACTAAATTAATATATTTACAAATTTTCAAGCTCCATATATTCATAAATTTCAATGTACACTATATTTTTAGCATACTATTGAGGTTTTCTTTTCAATTGCTAGCTTTATAAGAATTGTGATAGAATTTGCAATTTTCATACATGAGATAAAGTAGCATATACTTTCCATGCAAAAAAAAGGTTCTAGACGATAAACACTAATGAGGTGAAATGTTTCACCTTGGGCATTGTTTATTGTGATTGTGAAACATGGTCTCATAGGTTATTGGATTTTTTGAAAATCTATTAGGCATTTTTACTTGTCAACACATCTTAATGGAATGCGTGGCATATAAACATACTTTCCTAAAATTGCTTGAGGCAATTTCTACTCTTATAAAGTTCTCTCCTAATGTTTTACACAATAATCTTGTTCCACTACAGAGCCCTTCAATAGGATTTAGATTTCAAAACAAAGTACATGACAAACAATTTCTCTTTTAAAATTAATTCATGTGGTCGTAATCCATTTGTAGTTAAACTATTTAAGTAGTCTTCATATTGCCATTGATCTTGTGCATTAGAGGTTTTATTTGACTTATATAATGTCTAACTTTAGAAGGCATTTTTTGAACAAAAGCATTATTTTTTTTATTTATTAACTAGATCAGCCTAATAAAAGTTTATATTTCCAAGCACCGATAAAGGTTTATACAAAAATTGGGTTTCCTAAATGAAAACTCTATACATTTTGTTTAGATTATCTCAACAAGGATTCCTCCAGAATAAAGGTCTTTAAGCTAGTTTTGATTCAATAATTAAATGTCCAAACAACTCAAGCTTCAATTTGGTAACCAAGTTCTTGACGTTAAGCTCAATCCAAAGCTAATTTGAAGGCAACAAAGTGCCTTACTATATTACCCTTATAGATGTAGAGGCTTCTCAAGAAAGCAAACAAAACTTGTTATCCACAACTTTAAATTACATAAATAGAAAACATATTACTATCTATATCAATCAAGCATCTGTACACCAAATTTCAGCTAAATCTAATAGTTAGATTCATAGAAATTATATAAACAAAATCATTCACTACAAAAAAAGGGAGGGTTTTAGTGATCGAATTTTCGATAACTAATTAGCGACTAATTTGTGATCGATTAGTGACCCATATAAAAGTAATTTAAAAAAAAATACTGACCACTTAGTGACTGAATAGTGACCACATTAGTGACCCCTTGCTTCAGTCACTAATTCGGTCACTAATTAGTGACCAAATTTTATTTTGGTCACTAAATTGGTCACTAATTAAGTATAACATTTTATCGATCTCTAATTTTAGTGACCACTAATTGGGGTCACTAATTTGGTCATTAATTAGTGACCTATAGTTTCTCTGTCAATAATCCGGTCACTATTTTATGACCAAACATTTTTTGGTGTCATTAATTCATTGACTAACTAATGATCATAATTTCAATCAATACTTGGTCAAAAATATAATATTTTATTTTTCAACCTAATTTTGTGATGTAAAGTATTAAATTTATGTTTTATTTATATTATTGCATTTAAATATTGAGTGTGATTATAATTTCAATGAAATAAAAGACATATTATTGTATATTTATTTAAATAATTAAATATGTTTATAAGTTTAAGCTTGTAGTTTTTTTTGCTTAGTTAGTAAAATAGTACAATTTATTTAATATCTCCAATATTTACGTATAAATGAAAAGGATCAATATGTGTTTCATAAAAAGTGAAATTTAAACCTCAATAATAAAAAATAAAAAAAAATTGAATAGATTTACCATTGAACTAATTAATAAATACAAAAAATTATTAATGATAAAATATTCTATCATTTAGTATGAAGTAATAAAATAAAAAAGCGTGCTTGTAATTTTGGAGATTTGAACTTGAGACCTCTTGTTAAAGACCAAAAGAGCTTACCAACATGCCCAATGAGCCTTCAAACATACTTATTATGTTATAAATGCAACATAAATAAAAAACCAAAATGAGTTCTATGTTTTTTCTTCTTAGGACTTAGTATTTAGTCCATCCCAATTATTGTCAAGATATATATACAATAATTGGTCTTGAGCAGTTCATTTGTGAAAATATATGAATAGCCAAAAATGCACCACACCTAAAATTAGGTCAAGCAATACTTTTTTAAATTGACTTTGTAGTAATACGATTAACTAAGCCTTATTTGGCCACTCCAGGAGCAACTATTCATGGCCATTATGAGGAAATCCTGTACGAAGGAGATACTTTGATTACATTTATATATGAAAAATCGAGATCTAGTGATATAACCTAAGGGCTTCCAAAAGTAGAACATGTGTTAGAAGTGCGTTCGATTGATTCAAGAAAACTAAAATGAATTCTATGTTTTTACTTTTTAGGCAAGCTCCTTGAAATTTTACTCCACACTGAACAACCCAACTACCAGTAATGATGAGCAAAGAACGAGTATGGTGTGTGAGCAGAAATCGACAAACAAGTAGTGTCGGCGAGCTAAACAGAAAATGGTGACTCAAAATACATCTTGGATTTAGTAAGTTTGGCTCTTAGTATGTAGTACTGAGGGAGGAAACTTATCTTAAACGTTAGTTTTCATAACCCATTTGAATGGACCCCTATCTAAGTAAAACCATAAGATTTGTTATATTAGGCAATAGAACCAGAGGACAAGGGGCTGGCTAGGGAATGGGCGGGTGGGTGGTTGGGGATGTGTTTTCCTCACCTTTTTTAGTCGTTTTTAAGTAAAATACTAAGTCCAACAAATCTTACTACATTAGCTTGAACAAAAATTCATATTATATTTCTGAAATATAGTTTTATTTTAGAATATGCATAAAGGAAATAATAATGATAAATTTGGGAGTATGTATAAACTCTATGTTCTACTTGTATGCTTAATATAGCCTAAAACTTTATTGTTCATGTTTTGTCTGATTAAAATTCAACTCGGAATGATGCACACCGTAATACTGCTGTGATTGTGGGTGCAATTTTGGAATTATTAATGGAGTAATAGTTCCAAATGTGGAGTAAGATTCCAGGGAAATCTATAATTCAATGCTCAAAATGTGAATCTTGTATTTGTTCTTCCGCCTGTGCATGAGATACTATTTAGTTTTCTACATAAGATTTTTCTATTTGAGTTCTGCTAATAAAAACTATAGTATTCTAGCTTCTCTAGCAATCTTTGTTAGGCAGCAGGCCATATTGTTAACTACCATTTCATGCCACTTGAAAGCCGTTTAGTACAATTTTTGGGGGTGTTTGTGTATAATTTGCATTCTCATGTTAATATGTTTCCTTTTCTTTTAGGGTTATTTGTCACTGTCTACTTTTAGATTTGAAATTATTTATTCTAGATTGATCCATAAACTTGAGATGAGTCTGCTCGTGCTATGCTAAAAAGGACATTTGTCAATGGATGCCAATATCATAATGTTATCAGTGAGACTTTTATCAACGCTTTTGAAGTTAAATGAGTTGTCTAATCCCATTTTGCCAAACTCTTCTGCTTTGTCTAGGCATAGTGATTCAAATTTGCAGCAAAGGACATAAAAGTTTTTTCATGTAAAAGATGCATTTTTCTGAAATTATTCTAATTTATTTGTCTCTTCCTTAATCTATATATGCATATTTGCTTCCTATTCTTATTAGAGGTACAAAACCTGTTAGCTTTAAATATATTATCTCTATACATAATATACTGAAAATTAACATAAAAAAATGCTTTGTGCTGTCGAGTTTTAATAAGTTTTTCTTTTGTTTTGATGCACATTTCTTTTGTTTGTAGCCGGAAAAAGTGGCTTTGGTGGCATCCTTAGCAATAGTATGTTTGGATTTTTACTAATTAAGGTGAGCAAAGTTTCTTCTTTCTCATAGCTGTGTTTTTTAATTTTTTGTTGGTTGCTTGAACATGAGGCAAGTATTATACACTCATTGGAGAAAACTCATAAGAGGAACTTCAAAAACACCTTCTACAGATACAAAAAGAAGCTAGTGGTGCTGAACCAAGAGATCTTGCAAAAATTGTGCCTAAAAATATGGTTTCAATTGATTGGGAAGCCATTTGTAACATATCTATGGGTGCAACTAACTATCAAGAGAAGTGCAAAAACCCATGGCAAAACAGAATGATGGAGAAAGATGGGTCAATCACCAAACATATTGGCGGTTCCATTTCTTTTGCTAAGCATATGCATAGATTGGTTTTTTTCCATTTCTAAAATCATTTTCATTTAATATTGAGAGTAAGTTTTAATGTAGTCACAAGGTGGCATAGTGGTTAACCAAGTGGAAGTTCCTAACCAAACGCATTGAAAAGTACAAGGGAAAGGTGAATATATCGATAACAAATCCAAGAGGGTTCAAGTAAATCTTTCTTTTAGGTTGAACATTTTTGGGTTGGAAATACTATTACCAAATAATAGAAAGTGTGTTGGACGTGCTAAATATTGAAAATCTAAATATAGTTGTAAGTGTGTTGGAGTGTTATGGTAATAATATTTTTGGTTTCTTTATTTGGATTTTTTTCTTAGATTAAGTTGAGTGTTTTTATCTTCATAGTAACTCAACTCCAAAAAGTTCCTTTGATGCACAAAAATGGATTGAGATTAGTGGCAGTGCTATAAAGGGTAGGGTATATGGTTATGGGAATACATTTCATTGTCCTGACATTATTACTATTGGAACCTCCTCAAGATCAGTCAACAACCATGTTACACATGACTATTTGCAAGAAATAATTACAAAAGTTGTTGTCGAACATTTGGCTAAGGAGAGAGATGTAGCTGCTAAGGGGAGGGAAGCAGCTACAAATAGAGAAACAATTTTCATGAAAATAATTAAAGATGCAAAGGTGAGGGAGCAAGCTTTAATGGCAACATTGACAACATGCATGGAAAAGTTGAATGCATTGCATGGTGGTGGTTCGAATGACAATAACAAAGGTGACAATGAGAGTTAGTTTAATCAATGAATATCTCTTTTTGTGCTATGTATTGTTGTTGATATTGGAACTTATGTTTGGATCGGTTGGTTTAAACGTATAATTTTGAATTATGGTTGCATGAATTATTATTTTTATGCTTATGCATCGGTGTTATGGATTATACTTTTATAACTATAAACTGATGATGGGTTATGATTGTAAAATATTCATAATATATTATTTTGAAATGGTATTTAAATTAATAAAATAAATTATTTTTGGCGCAAATAAAATTTTGTGACCAAAACGTGGTCGGTCACTAATTAGTGTTTGAATTATGATTGAAATTCGGCCATTGATTTGTGAACCATATTGTGACCGAAAAGGTCACTAATTAGTGACAGAATATTCATATTTTGTGACCGAAATTAGGTCAGTAATTAGTGATCGATTATTAATCAGACAGTAATTAGTGACCGAATCTTGATATTTTGTGACCGAATTTCGGTCAATAGTTAGTGACCGATTAGTAATTAATCATTAATTAGTGATTGAATCTTGATATTTTGTGACCGAGTTTCGGTTATTAATTAGTGACCGATTTGAAATTAGTTACTAATTTGTCACTAATTAGTAACCCAATTGTGACTGCTTAATGTATTGCCTTGGAAAAAATTAGTGACCAATGGTAGTTTCATTCACTAATTGAAATTAGCGACAAGGATTTTAGTGATTGCGTGTTTTGGTCACTAATTATATTAGTGACTGATTTTTGTTGAATTGGTTGCCGATTTTTCGATCACTAAAAGTGTGTTTTTTAGTAGTATATTGCTGAAATAGAGTGTACATAAACTTCTCTCTGTCAATTGCTTACAAGATCTTTTCAATTTTTCTTCCTTAATTTGAAAAATTAAAAACTTCTACTCTTCAAATCCTTTGCAGGTCTATGAATCTGCGGCACTTTCTTTGATCAATATAAGCTTTTCGTTTTGATTTAAACCACGAACTACGCTTAATTTTAATTTCGACGGCCAAGGGACTTGTTTTGTCAGCATGGTAACTTATTCCTAAATCGCAATTTTCTTTTCATTCTGCAACATTTTGTAGTTTATAGTTTACAATTCAAAATTGTTCCATAGTCATATATAAGATGACGTCAAAAACTTTTCTTATTTTGCAAAATCTTCTTGCATCTTTCTCCGACGAACTCCGAAAATTATTCAGTAGGCAGTAAGATATATTACTCTAAAGCATAACTCCATTTTCTTCCACCTCATTCTCCAAAATTTTTGTCTTCATCCTTTTCTTAGTATACAGTCCCCACTCTTTCAAGCTGAAACAAATAAACACGAAGCAACAATATAAAGAGGAATAAAAAAGGCCTGCCTCACGGACAAAACGAAATAGGAAAGCAAAAAGTGGGGAAACCCAAGGAGATTTTGTTGTCTTGCAAAGTGCTCCACGAATCCAAAAGACAAAACATTGTGCATAAATATAAACTAAACACGTGGCTTGACTAATGGGGAACTGAGCAAATAAAAATGCCAAACAAAAAAAAAAGAAAGAGAAAGAGAACACTGGGGCCCGTTGGTCCGGGTGCTGCCACTATAGCTTTGGCAATTCATTTTTATATATTAGTAGTAATATATATACGCATATATGTAAGTATGTACACAGCACATGCGTGCATGTTTAATTAAAAGCAATTAATGATTTTTAATTAAACCAGTTATATATATCAATTCTTGCCGTATGGTGGAACAAATAAATTTATGTTCAGCCACCCATGCATCTACGAACAGGGAAAGGCTATTCAAAAGGGCAAGGGACAGATATATTTGGAAGGAGTTGCAGACTTCCAGGAGGTCATGCACGTGAAACCAACCAATTGAAATGATTCTTAAAGTTATCACAAGGTTGGTAATATCTATAGCTCTCTCTCTCTCTCTCTCTATATATATATATATATCTGTATAAACACACATATATGAAGATACATATTTGTTTAAACGAAGATACATATTGTTTACATATATAAGATTAAGTGTCGATTATAATACAAAGTGCCAGCATTATTTATGATTGACACCTAAAGACAATATGGATTGATGAAAAACATGGAATATTGATAAGAATATTGCTGTCATAAATTCATAAAGCCCATAATTGATGTAGATTAAAGTATCTTAGTTGATTGAATAGTGATACACAATTCAGCCCATAGATAATGAGCTGCTGGATAAATACATAATATATATATATATAATAAGCTAAAATATAAAGGTTTTTAGTTATGTTGCGGACATAAAATTTGAATATATTTATTTTAATTGTAATACATATTAGTTCATATAATATAACATAAAATTGGATTTAATTACGAAGTCCATTGCTGTATATAGCTATTCAATAAATAAAATATTTTTTTCCAAATATAATTTTCTTACACAAGTTGGATGGCTAATTCGCTGATTGGAAATGAAAATGGGTATGATATACACTTTGTGTACATCCACAATAATATTTCATGGCTTCTTTCGCCTTATATTTTTGAAAATTTGAAGCTATTCAAATAAATGTGACATCTTTTGTATTTTAATTAAACTATATTTTGTGATAGAGAAAACAAATATATTTTATTTAATTACAAATTAATACATATACTACAATAATATTTTCTGTAGCAACAACATAGCGATGGTTATAGCTATTTGGACATCTTCTAGGTATTCTATAAATTAAATAAAATATCATTTTCTTTTTCAATTTTAAATTTACTCTTCTTGGACAAATTATGTAGTTAATTTATTGTAAATACTATTTTCAAAATAACTTTCTTTGTGAGATATTAATTATAATTAATATACATTGAATTGTCTAATGATCCATTCATTTCATCACAATGTAACTTAAAGAAATTCAATAAGTAGAATAATTTTAATTCTTTCACAACCATTTCAATTTTAATTCAATGAAGTTGCCATGGCTGCCATGTTAGTTTGGTTTCCAAGATTCCTGAATTATTAATTGGTGGGCAATGTTACGTACAACATGATATATAGCATATATTATATATGCAATATATCTATATATAAACACACACACAAAAGCTCATTCCATGAGAAAACACCAAATTAATTAACCAGGGCGCCATCCACCTTCTACAGTTCTACTATATACATGTATATTAATATGAAGGACATTGACACTACATGCATTCGTGTTTTCATTTAAAAATAAACAACTATTTAATTTTTTGTTCTTTTTCTTCTCTTTTCCAGGCTGAATTCAAACAATTTGTTGGCACTATGTCCGTTAGTTGAAGAAAACGGCTGGCGCATGTGTGTCTGTGTGTCTGTGTGTTGAAATGAATGGGGGTCTTAAATAATTTGCATTCAGTATTAGAAAATATTCTATGGTTTTTCTGTCTATTTAGTTAACAACAATTCCCTGGATTAATACAGAATCACCATCATCAATAATTGAATTGAACTCAGCTCACGGCCTTGAAAACAATATTAATAGATTTGTATGAATACTTAGGTTAAAAATTTCATGAGTTACATACGAATACATAAAATCTATACAAGCAATAACTTACTAATTTTAGTTCGTCGGTAAATAAGATATTTATCTTTTTCATTTTTAAATTTACTTTTCTTATGCTCATTTTATATTTAGTAAATTAAAAATATGAAGCTATCCAATTAAGTGTCTCATTTACATGCAATTATTAGTAGGCCAATTAAATTACCTTTTGCCAACATAAAAATTGGACAAGTTTTATTTTATTACAAATTAGTCCATGAAGTACAATGTGGAGACCCATATACAACTTAACCTAAATTTTCATGAGTTTTATAACGGATTCTACCTCTTCCTTCGCAATAATATAGCGATAAATGTAGTTATGGACATAAAATCCATAAAAAAATCCATTCTTATTCTACGTAAACATGCTCCATGAGCCACATATATTTTGTTCGTCGTATTTCCAAATATATTTCTCTCATTGTGTTGCTAATCCATAGTATTGGAAATAAAAATGCACTTGATGTTACATTCTGTCACACTTCAGCAATTATTTCTTGCTCATTGATATCTATAATACTTTATTTTTTGAAAAGAGAAAATTGCAAAACTAGAATTGTAGCAATGGCCATTTTGCATATTAGGACCGAAATTTGAATTGATATTAAAGTAGGACCAAAATCCATAAAAAATCAACAAAGAAAGACTGCAGCCACTGAAAAACACAGTTAGCGCCAGTAATTGCTTGTGAGGTATTTGTGTGGCACATGCGTGGAACATTGATGTGGGCGCCACACAACTGTTGCGTGCGCAAGCAATCAATGGTGCTAACTTTATTTTTCGATAGTCACTGTCCTTTTTTTTATTTTTAATGAGTTTTGGTCCTATTTTAATATTACCATAAATTTCGGTCCTACATTGTGAATTGGCCATCGTCACAATCCTATTTTTGCTATTTATTCTTTTGAAAATATAAAGCTACTCAACTAAGTGCTACATTTATACAAATTTGAAAGTGTCTAATTAAACTATATTTTACAACAAAAGATTTAGAAATATTTTATTTTCTTACATCGCAATACATATAGCACAACATATCGCCAACCAAACAATTTAACCTAAAAGTTTTTCATGAATTTTGACTGAAAACCATGGCAACAATATTGTGATGGATATGGCTTTAGTCATAAGATCCATACAAAAGCTTCATTGTTGCTGTTCTATAGATATTCTCCAAATTTACTTTTCTTAAAAGTATTTTATAGCTAATATGTTGTATTTACAATGAAAATGGATATCAAGCTGCACCCCATTTGCCCTCCACAATTATTTCGTCATTTGGATCATAGTAATGACAATTATCTTTTTAATATTTTCAAATTAACTTTGGAGTATGAATAATTAGTCCATTTGAGTTACCTAAGCAATTCATTCCGCCACTATTTAACTTAATTAAAATTTAATAATAGAATAACTTGATTTAATTCTTTTACTACTTTTTCAAAGTAACTATATTATAATTGCCATAAAGTTTATCTTTGTAGTAATCAATTAATTAATTGATAATTGGTTATTGATTGTCAAATTAATACGATCGATTATTGGTTGCAAAATGTCATTGTTGTCATTAGGGTTGGGGTTTCAAGTAAAAACGAAACCTTCATTTGGGATGTGTGTATACTTTGCAAATAATTGCAAGACTATCACTAAATTTTATTTTGTCCTCTTTCTTTCATTCTTTCTCTTCTATTTTTTCTATATTTTACCTACTTTGCTTTTTTTCTTCTTTGTTTGTCTACGGCATACTCACTACTATAATATAGGATTATTGCGATTTTTTTATGATTTTTGAAAGCTTGAAAATTGCTTGTAATACAAATGAAAGTATTTGGATAAACAACTCCATACATGCAATCACAAAATATACAAATATGATCTTAAAGATTATCTTAATATAAAGCACTAAAAATAGCTTTTTTATTGTTTAAGGACTATTTTACAATAATTATTATTACATGAGCCTTAGTACAAAGACCTCTGGTTCAAAAAATAATCTCGACATAATCGAGGAAGAAAGGAGAGAAAGATGTTGGAAAAATTTCTAGGTTTTCGAATTGTGTGAAATGTTTAGTACACATCTATATATGTTAGCTTTCTAAATTGGGGTTAGCTCTAACTAACTAACTAATGGTTAAGTAATGCTTGGGTTAGGATGAACTAGTACAATTACGTAGCTAGCTAACTCAGCGAACTAAATGAAAATAAAATACATAAAGTGTAGAAAATACAAAAGAGATATAATATTGAACATCTTCCGTCAAGTTGGATCTTGGTATTCATCTCACAAGTCCAAATTGAACCAGATATTACAAAACAAAGGAGCAAGAAAAGCCTTTGTAAAAATGTTTGCTGGTTGAATAGAAGTGGAGGCATATTGTGGAAGGATGAGGCTCTTTCTAAACTGATCACAAATGAGATGACAAATGATGTCAAGATGTTTAGTGCACTCGTAGAATACAAGGTTTTCTATGATATGGATGGTTGCCCTATTGTTGTATTGTAGAGAAATAGGAAGGTAAATCATTGAGAAGATAGGTGATCCATTATAGTTTGTAAATTGTAGCTGCCATACTTTGATATTTTTCTTTTAAAGATGATCTTGAGACAATTGGTTGCTTCTTGGTTTGCTATGAGATTAAGGAGCTTCCTAGGAAAATGCAATACCCAGTGACTAACCTTTTACTTTCAATGCATGAGGTTGAGTCAACATCACAGTAAGCTCTCAGCTACAAGTTGCTTTGGGCATCAAAGTAAAGCCTTTTTGAGGGACAACCATTTAGATATTGAAGAACATGAACCGTTGCCTTCCAATGATCAATGGTGGCAAAATTGACAAATTAGCTATGCTACAAGATGCCATATGTGATGTCTAGCGTGGTGAGGTTCAAGTATAGTAGTCTCCTGATCAACCTTCTAAGCTGGGCAAGGTTAGAATAAAGTGTTCCATCAGTAGTAAATTTGATGTTCTTAGAAAGAGAAGTAGAAGCCGGCTTACATCTTATCATGCCACAGTCTTTGAGAATGTTAGAGATTATATTTTCTTTAGTTCAAATATATGCTATGATTTGATCTTGCTATCCCTATTCCAAGAAAATATCTAGCAAGGCCTAAATATTTGATGGTAAATCTTTGGTGAAGAAACTATTTCACCTTAAGAATCTATTATTTAGCAATTAGAGCAAACAAAACTCTCATAGTCACCGATTTTGTCATAAGAGAAAAACTCTCTGAGTAATCAATGCCAACTACATAGTTATATCTTTTAGCCATAGTCTAACTTTATGTTTATCCACTGTTCCATCAAGTCTCAATTATGTTTTGTATACCCATTTAGAACTAATAGCCTTTTTTCAATAGGTACAGCAGTAAGTTCCTAGGTCTTATTTTTTTCACCGATTTTCTTCCCATGACAGCTACCTATTCTACCTTAGTACTTGCTTGCTCATAAGAGGTTGGTTCTTTTATAGTGGAAATATTAGCCAGAAAGGTCATATAAGTGGAAGATAGGTTGGTGTTCGTGTAAAAGGGATTGGTAGCAAGAGTATAGAAAGCTTTATTACTAGTGTTTGTATTAGTTTCGGTGATGTTGGAAACATAATCTCTTAGCCAATTTGGCTTCTTTTTAATACTTGAGTTATGTCTTGAAGGAGTTTTTGCAGAAATTGATAATGGATCAGATTGAGTAAGAAAAGGATTTTGATTAACATTGGAGTGATCAACGATAGACTCAGTGGGTGTAGGAGGAGAGTTAGACTTAGAATTACTAGGAATAGTATAGGAATTAGCATTTTTGTCTCCAAAAAGGTTGGAATTGGGTAAAGAATTATCTGATGTTTCATTATTTTGCATATTTTGGAAGGGAAAGGTTGTTTCATGGAATGTGACATCTCTAAATAGATGGACTTTATGGCTATCTATATCATAAACTTTGTAAGCATTTTGGCCAATATTATAGCTAAGGAATATGCATTTAAATGCTCTGAGGGCAAATTTATCTTTGTGAGGTAATGTGTTTGTAGCAAAGTACTGGCATCTAAAAGTTTTAATGGAATGATAATTAGGTGATTTATCATAGAGTTTATCAAAGGGATATTTTTAGGATATAATATATGTAGAGATTGGATTGAAGCATTATGGCCATGACAATTGATTCCCCCCAGAATTATGAAGGAAGATTGGATTGAAGCATTATGGCTCTAGCTATTTCGAGGAGATGCCTATGTTTTCTTTCTACTACCCCATTCTGCTGAGGGGTATAGGTGCAGATCCTTGATGCATGATGCCAAAAGTCTGGAAAGAGTGGAGGTATTATTGTTTAGGAATTCTGATCCATTATCTGCTTTAATAGTTTTAATAGATGTATGGAATTGAGTTTTGATCATATGAAGGAATTGAGAGAGATATATGTGAGTTTCATGTTTTCTTTTCATCAAAGAAGTCCACAGAGCTCTAGTAAAGTCATTAACTATGGCAAGAACATAGTATACACATGTAAGAAACGGTTTTCTATATGGGCTCCAAAGGTCGACATGTATGAGTTCAAATTTAGATGAAGTACTAGTACTAATAGAAGTAAAGAAAAGTCTATTTTATCTTGCAAGAGGACAGATGTGACATTCATGAGATGAATTAGAACTTTTATTTATAAAGGAATATGTTGTAAAACAATAGTTGAAATGTGGCTTAATCTCATGCGCCAAAGTGAAGAGTTACAAGAGGAAACTGCATTGGTACGAAAATGATCTACAAGCAATAAGTGATTAGTTTTGTAAGAATCATCAAATTTAAGAAAACAAGAGGCTTTAAGAACATATAATCTTTCTATGGCTTTTCTAATAGCAACAGTTTCTTCACTCTTCTCGTCCTGCAAAATGAATTGGTTGGGGGTAAAAAATAAATCGAACTTGCGCATCATTGGCCCTTCAAGATCACCAAAATGACACTTATTGTAGGAAGTTACTCTAAATCATGTTGTGTTGCTAATCTTTTAGCTCCAAATGTTTATATGGCTTTCATCGGCAGTCCTTACTTTTTCTAGCTATTGGGCCCTTTTAAGGCTACTTAGCTTCTGCACCACATATTGCCTAAGGTGTCCTCTTTGGATCAGTCTTTCAATCTCATGATGTGTCCACTGTTGCAGTGGAAGTGGCACTAGTTTTCAAATTTTTGCTTTTTTAGGCCTTTTATTATCTTTTAGATGAGATAATACTGCAATGCCATGGTTAGAATCTTCATTCTAAGGGTAGTAAGTGGCATGTACATGGAAAAGCCCTGAGCGGACTGTGCTCATGAACTCTCTATTTTTTGTTGTTGTTATTGTTCCCTTCATTGTGTTTTTTGCGCTTGCCAGCATCTTGAGAGGTTAAGGCTTCCTTAATTTTGATGTACATCTCCACATGCACCAACAATATTTCTAGAGTAATGGGGATTTTTCCCTATAATAAATTCTTGAAACTTCAAATGCTTCAAGTTCTACTGGATGATACTGGGTAGGAGCTCCTAATTAAGGTAGGGGATCTCATTTATTGCCAAAATAAAGTAGTTGAGGTAATTTCTCAGAGACTCTCCATCTTTTTTATTCATGGTTAGCAAGTATGCCACTATCTTTAGGTATCTATGGCTAATGGATAAGTTTTGAAGAAAGTATTATGCTAATAATGCCCATCATGTGAAAGATTCAACTAGCATTTGGTTGAACTACGTCAAGACACACATGGTGAGTGTTGTTCGAAACAACTTGTAGTACATTGCTCACTTAAATTGTAAAGCTCCATTCTCACCAAGAAGTTATCTAGGTGGTCCTAGGAATCCATATCCCATTGAACTCTGATAGGTTGGTTATCTTTATCCCAAAAAGAAATACCTCTACCAAGATGGCTAGAAAAAAATGAGAGGGAAAAATAAAGGATGGTACTAGATTCTTGCTTCTCCTAAAGGTTGTAGCATCAATGAGTGATTCTAGACTTCTAGTAGTAGACATTCATAGGGTAAAATCTACTCAGATGGAGGAATATGTGTACACCTATTGAGGTAAATAGCGAAGAGTGGTATCATGTTTAGAGTTAGCTCTTTGCTCAATTCTCTCTAGCTAGAATGAAGCCTTTCGACTTTGGTAAAAGGATTGTTGTTGTTTCTGAGGATGACATCATTAGCATATTAGACGACTATTTTAGCCACAGCTTGAGAAGTGGTGTTTTCCAGCATGGTCCTTAACTCTTCCTAGGTTATCTACAGAGTTGGATCTCCAAACAATGGTACTAGCTACATAGGCATCTCCTATGATGTTGATCATCCATCTGAGGTGGGCTCTAGCACCAACATGATTGCACTTCAGGCTAGTCGCTTTCCATGTTTTCTGGCTTAGGCATAGTTGTTATGGACATGAACTCTAGATCTCATTTGCATTCTAAGTGTTCCTTCTTCATTGTTCAAAGTTCCCACAAATAGTGCCAAGATGATACTGAACAGAAATGGAGTTGGGTACCTTTTCAATAGTCAATAAAATATGTGGTTCTTTTTCATTGGAACACAAAATAATTCTCCTCTCTTGAAGGTTCTTTAAAGTTCATGAATCCTTTTTTGTTCCCAGTTACTCTTTAGTCCTAGTTTCTCTTTGAGGTTTAGTATTTATATTCCTTTTTCTTGATGGGTTTCAACCCATTATTAGGGTTTTGATGCCCTTTTTGGTGGACTTAGTTAATTCAGCTCTCTAACTTTTTTATTTATTTAATTTATTTAAGTCGTTGGGCTTTCTTAGTCCTTTTTACTCTATTTCCCTTGTAGATTTAACTAATCATACATTATCCAAAAGCAATTTTAACTAACTTGCTACACTATTGGTTAAAAATTTACTATTTCTGAATACTCAATCTCCCAAAGAAGGAATAAACTCGTTAGTTGAAAATATACATATTTCTTAATACTCAATCTCCTATAGAAAGAATAAACTCATACTAGTGTATTTAAGCTAAGCAAGGAAAAATAAACTCAGATTTTGAAGAGACCTTCATCTAATTGCCTCATGCTGGTTGCCACCACCAATTGCGTGTAATGCTCGCCGTCCATCGCCTAACCCCAGCTCTGTGCCCTAGCATACACACAGCAACAATGAAAAATACAATTTTAAGAATAAGGTATAGATTTTGTACTTTATCTACTTTAGAAAAATGAGTTTCCAAAATTTAGCACTATTATTTAGTTGGTGTAGGGGTTGATTATGTGAAAATTTTTATGGAGGTGCCAAGTTAGAATCCTCAGAATTTCAATTCTTGTTTTGTATTTTTTTTCACCTCATTTTTATCATGACATCTCTTACAAAATTTGGCACTGACCACAAATAACTTAAAAAATCATTAGCCAAAAAGAATGGGTTATTAATGGTAATTATTAAATAAGTTGCAACTATGATGGTTAAAGATAGTTTTACAGTAAAGTTATGCTATGGGATGTAAACATTGAGAATGTATATATGGTAATAATATTTTTTACAATTAATTAATGATATATATATATATAAGAGACAATAAATAAGATGCCATATTTTACTAACTACTTGAGAAACAATTACTAGTTTAAATTTATTGTCATTTTATTATTTACATAAATATTATGATGATAAAATATTTTTATTACATGACAATTATTATTCAAATAAATAAATAATTACAATGATATATATAACATCCCTAGAAATCATATTATTAGTGGAATTTTATTTAATATTATTTTTGTGAGTTTTATTAAATTTTCCTCAATTTTAAAAATTTTAGGGGTTAAAATTTGAATAGGGAAGACTTAGCTATAGCATCGTTAAAAAATTTTTGGGGTCAACATAGAATTATTTTAAGTCAGCTGGGCGAATTTGGGGCACTAACAAGTTGTGGGGTTAATTGGAATGTAATTAGGATTTATGGGGATTTAATTGGAACCTAGAATGAATTATTAGGGAAATTAAAATTTCCAAAAGATGCTCTTTGTATAACCCCCCCTAGCAATTTCTTCATTTCTTCACTGCAAATCACCAACGATGGCCCAAAATAGGAAACTAAACCCACTGACATCTTCCTTACCTGCCTAGGAATCCATTGATACCACATGCAACCTATTCTGGCCAATCAACCACCAGAAAGCTAAAACCCAAAATCGAGTCATGTGGGTGAGTGACGAGCACAACAAAGCAATGATGGAAGTTTGGGTTTAGGGTATAGGTTTTATAGAGCTCAGCTTGGGGAGTGTTTAGGTACCGATGGTTTCACTGTCTTTGAAGGCAAACTTGGAAGAAAAGGATGCAGTGAAGGTGGTGGTGCTATGATTTTGAAGCTTCAATTGGTGTCCAATTCGGTGGCAAAACTTGAAATTGACTTGGGTACTAAACTTGTGATGTTGAGACACATCGAGTAGTGGTAGTGTTTACCAACTCCGATGGCAGACAACAGAGCGGTGGCAATTTCTTCAGCTCGTCGCGATGATTTTATATGTGGTGTTAATTTGTAATTTTGAAATTTCGATAAGATCTTAGGTAAATAGCTGGAATTGGGGTTAATACCTAGTATTGCTATTTCTTACTAATTCTTGTATTATGTAGTGCAAATGAAAGAATGTGATATGGAAAACATGTACTGGAATCAAGAAAAAGGACATGCATGGATATATATATATGCCTAGTGGACCTGGATTTATTATATTATAGACAATCTTGGTTAATTAAGCTAATTAGGTGATAAAAACCCTAATTTTATGTAATTGAGCACTATGTAACAAATTTTGAATTATTAATAATAGTTGGGCTGTTATAATCAATTTTGTGTAACATTGTAAGGATAATTATAAATAGGAATCTAAATGTATCAAAGCGAATGTGACTCTCGTAAATATTATGGTACTAACAGTGCAATTATACAACATCTCTTGATGATATCGGAAGCAAACCCTAAAATATCGTATTAATTGTATAATGACCAATTTTAGACTATATTCGTATAATTATCATTATAGGGACAAAACGAGGATTTTGACAATAAATCCGTTCATTTGGTTACGTGGCAAGGAGTTGGGTCCTATAGATTAGTAAGTTGTGATAGCATTTCAGTGGTTATTGAGGTGAAGGTCAACCAATTTGGTATTCATCTTGTATACTCTATAACGGTTCAACTTATTGTGCTTTTGGGAAGTAATTGTCTTAATTGTTTGAATCTCGTGCTTGTTTGAATTCTTGAAATCATCTGAATTCTTTAATTAATTATTTATTATTTGTTATTTGTTTTGCATACCCCTCTGAGGGTTTGCTTCATTGATTTTTACTTCTGTTAAAAACTGATTGTTTTTGTTCTGGCGCCTAGAACTTTCATTTATCTTATTTGCTATTGTTGTATTATCTATTATCATTATGTGCAATCTACAGCCTTGTTAGCTTCTTGCTATTTTGTTGATATTTGGTCTTGTCGACAGGTCATGCTTAGCTTTTCTAACTGAATTTGCCCTATATAACAATTGTTTGGCCTTGTCAGCATCTCTGAGTCGCTTTGTATACTGTTTGTTTGGCCTTGCCAACATAACTAATTTGTTTTGTAAATCATTGTCTGGTCCTGTTGACAAAATTTTTTTACTAACTATACAACATTTATACATGTATGGGGAAATTTGTTTGGGCGAAGTGCTTACCCAGCAAAATGCTTGGATAACTAGGACACGTTGAGCGATACGCATGGGCGTCTATGATACACTGAGTGGTATGCTTAGGTATCAATGATGTGCAAAATAGCATGCTTGGGCATCTGTTTTGTTCTGTTATCTGCGGAGCTATGCTTGAATTTCTATTTTGTATAGGAGGAATAAGGAGAATATGATATGCATGTTATGTTTTGGTTTATTTAGATTGCATATGATGCTTGGATTTGTTTTGTTCTAATTGTACTCCAACTATTCGTACTCTGTTCATGAAGCAATAAGGAAGGAGAAGTTTCTCTTCGTTGAATCTAATAAGTGTTTACATTCTGGCATATTCATGTTCCAATTAAATTGTCTTATTAGTCTATAATCTGTTGAATTATTTGTTCTTTGACAGATCCTTTTTTACTATTACTGACTTATCCCTCACTTAGTTCTTAGGACTTACCCTTCTATTATCCTATTATTTTCCTTCCCAGACAAGCATGAAAGTGGAACAAGGTTATGATTTGGTCTAATAGGACTATTTTGCATTAGATTGGGTGATGTATGTACATATAAATTCACCTACTCATTAAGCTTCGACTTAGAGACACTATGATATGTCAAGTTTGAATTTGAGATTTCTGGCATGTACATATTGTGTTTCATGAGATGACACTTTGGGATTGTACTTATCATGGCTTAGAATTGAGATTGTTGAATGTTGTTGGAATACTTGGCATGTAATATGGTATTCAAGTAGTGTTGCTTTAAGTTTGAGTTATGTCATTATCTATGAGATTTGTTGAAATTTTATGGGCTTATCGGTTATGCTATATGTTATGTTTAAATCTGAATAGTTGACATTTCAGCTTAGGGATTATCTTGAGTGGGGTGCCACAATATAAGTATTACAGAAATATGTTTAAAAGATAAAAGTTTATGATTGTGACCAATTAATAGTTGATAAAGTGTATGCGGTCATTAATTAATTGATCGAATGATTGATCAAAAATGACTGGTCACAAATTAGCAGCCGAATAATTGATCGAAAAAATATCAGTCACAAATTAATGACTACATTTGTGACCACTTTTTAGCGAGTATAAAAAATCCAATCACTAATTAGTAATCGAATCAATGACTAGAATAAAAGTCAATCACTAATTAATAATCGACTCAATGACTAAAGTAAAAAAAGTCACTAATTAGTGGCTGAATCTGTTATTGTGGTATGGTGGTCACTGATCGATCATTATCTTTTTCTAAAATTATTATTAAATCAATTATTGAGCCATCACTAATTCTTTTTCTAAAATTGTTATTGAATCCATCACTATATAGTCCCTAATTAATGACCATAATATGCACTCACTAAAATGCAATCACAGAAACCCTTGGTTTTTTTTAGTGCATAATATGCCAATTATACATGCGAACTCCAAGTTTGCATGGCTTTCACCGTAAATACTCTTCCAGAGCAACAGCCTCGCAATTGATAAAGCCATGTGCGCCAAATCCATAAAAGTTCCATCGCTATGCTACAGGTATTAATCCATAAGCAAGACGATTTTTTTATTTAATTTTAAAATTTTACTTTCTTACACAGGCTATGTGGTTAATCCATTGCTTTAATTGGCGTGAAATGGATGTGATGTCGGAGTCCGTTGCACCTCAGCAATTTCACCATTGAGATATGATTTTTCATCTTTTTAAATAATTTCAAATTGATTTGTCTTATGAAATAATCATAGTTAATCCCTTGGGTTGAAGGAATGCACGCATCGAATTTAACCATACTATAAATCAATATTTGAACAACTTTAACTTTTCCGCCACTTTTTCAAATTAGCTATATTTTGATTGCTACTAAAGCCAATGATCTCATCTCAAGCTGCGAAGTGGATTCTTCAACCCAATAAAGTATTGTCGAATTCTATCAAAAGTTTTGGTATTTTATTCACTTTCATAGTAATTGATTAATTAATTTTTTGTTAATGATAGTTAATAAATGTTGATACTGTTTTTGTTTTATTGTTGTTATTTGTGGGGTTTCTTCTGGGGGCTGAAGGGCCTTCATATTGGCGTACTTTTTAATTAAATAATCATAAATCTATCGTTCAGTTTCATTTTTTCCTATTGCTTCATTTTCCTTTTCTCTTCTGTCTCTTCTGTCTTGCATAAAAAATGCAGTGTTGTCTGCGACTTTGTCCAATTACATATGAATTACTACTTCCCAACTCTAACGTAGTGTTTGATACAAAATCTTTTGTGTTACTTAATTAGCTTTTTATTTTTCCTCAAAAAAAAAAAAAGCGTTCGATTGATATAAATATATATAATAATCGTACATGTTTTAAAAAATAAAATTTAAACTATGTTTAAAATAGCATAGCCAAACTAAATCATATATGTGTTTTCGTCCGCTGACTAATTCGCCCACTCAAATTGTCTTCGCACATATAAGTATGAAGTTCAAAGTTTGAATTTTAATAAATATTTAATATGTATATATATAAATTATTATTAAAAATATATATATACCCACAATGTAAGTCTTCGCCAGCGCATGTACAGCGGGGACAATTAAGGTGGAACCGAAAATCATTTGTCAGCAAGGCGGTTGCTTTTTTAAATGTGAAATAAATTGAACCGACGGTTTGCAACATATTATGGTAAATTAATGCAATGTTTGTAGGGATTGGCGCAAATAATAATTTTCAAATATAGAAACTTGTCTCTTTTAATAAGCACATGCTCGTAAAAAGACAAGAAACCTTTTATATTTGAGAAACAAAATAAATGTTGTTTTTCAATGACGAAGCAAGTCTGTATATGCTTTGACCTCTCCGTCTGCAAGGGGTACATTTTTTATAGTACATAATAATTGAATAAAGTCATTCAAGCGCATTTATTTTTCCCTGCTAAAACAACGAGGGGTGATAACAATGAGCATTTTGCTCATTGAAAATGTACGATATTTCAGAATGTCTGCATAGTGGTAAGATTTAGACCTATATTTTTAATTTGTCAAGCTAATTCTTTTAACTTGAATAATTTTTGAGTAATTAATATGAATAAAGAAAAAAAATATTAAATAAGGATTCCTACTGATATAGATGATAGTCCACTAAAAATATATGATACCCTTTTATATACAGGTCTTTCTTTTATCTTCTTCTTCTTTTTTTTTTAATTACCAAAATCACCTGGGTGAGATTTAAACCTATATTATTTATATGTCTGCCGACTGTGTTTGATATTAAAAATTTTGAAAATACATGATTGAAAAATATCTTAATATGCCCTCTTATATGCGGGTCACAGTGTCTTTTCCTTTTTCAATTACAAAATTTGGTTAAATGTTTGAATTGTTTGTATATTGGTGAGATTTTAAACCTACGTTATATTATTTGCTTGTCACCGTAATGATCTTGACTTAAAATTTTTAGGTTCACGTATTTGATAGAGTTGATTGATCATTAATAATAAATGATACCCTTTAATATGTAGCTCTTAATACCTTTTCTTCTTTAATTACCTAAATCAGTTTGGAGACATTTGAATATACATTATTTATTTTCAGTGTAACGATTTTGACTTTAAAATCTTTGAAGGGTTATGGTTGAAAAATATTTAACACTAAAAAAATATTAAATAGCGGTCGCATAAAGCGAGACGATATATGATACACTCTTATGTGTGGGTCGTAAATATCTTCTCTTTATTTTTTTCGTAATTTTACCAAACTAAGTGGAATTTTTGAAATGTTTGGATATTGGTAAGATTTGAACCAGAAAAAATATGATTAAAAGATATTTACTATTAAAAGTATTAAATATGGTATTATATTTGTCAAGATGATTGTTCATTTAAACTATATATGGTACCTCTTACTTGTGGGTTATATTGTCTTTTCCTTTGATTAGTCGAATCGGATTGGTGAAATTTGAATCTATATTATTTGTTTTTCGGCGTAATGATTTCATTTAAATTTTTCTTAAGAATTATGATTGATAAACATTAGTAAAGAAGTGGCCATATATAGACCCTATTTTATGCGGCTCTTCTTGTTGTTTTCCTTTTCTTAATTACCTAAATCAAGTGCAACTTTTAAATATTCTTCATATTGGTGAGATTTGAATCGACATTATTCATTTGTATTAATGATTTTGACTTAAATTATTTTGAAGAATTATGATCAAAAGATATTTAACATCAAAAATATTGAATAAGGGATTGTGTTGATAGATACGATTGATCATTAAAATATGAGATATCCACTTATGTGAATATTATATTGTCTTTTTTAATTACCCTAATCGAGGTGAAATTTTGAATTATTTGGGTATTGGTGAGATTTGAAAGTACATTATTTATTGATCAGCCTAGTGATTTTGACAAAAGAAACTTTTCAAATTCATAATTGACATATATTTAATATGATCTTAATCCTAAATTTATCACTATAAGAAAACTAACTTTCACCAATAAAAAATTATCAACGAACAAATTCTGTTGATAATTACCGACAGATTACCAACATATCACCGACAAATTTCAAGATCAAACTTTAAAAAGTATTACTAAAAAATTTACCAATGGATTACCAATGGAATTAGTGACGGGCAGAATATCCATTGTTAATCAATTGAGAAATTAGCAAGAGAAATAAAATCCGTTGGCAATGGTCCAATAATTTTTTTCAACTAAAATAAATTCTGTCTGTAATTCGTTGGTAATATTTCCAACAAATTAATATTCATTGGTAATCCATCGGTAATTTTTCAATATTATAATTCTATTGGTAATTCGTTGATAAAATTTTTGAGAGATGTACTTCCATTGGCAATCCGTTGATAAAATTTTCAAAAAATTTAATTTCGTCGTCAATCCATTGGTAAGGTTTTTTACAGGTATAACTTTGTTAGTAATCCATTGAAAAAATTACTAACAAAAATAATTTGCTAATAATTCATTAATATGTTAGTCAGCACATCTTTATTAATAATTAGTTAACTAAATAAAATATTAAAAGTTATATATTATGTATAATTAAATAATAATTACATTTTTATAACTATATATAAATAAATAATAATTATATAAAATTAAATTTTATCATGAAAGTTGACTACTCACAAAATGCTAGTGAATAGTTAAATTTTGAATTTAAAAATTTTGAAATCAAAAAATTAATTTCTATAATTAAATAAAAATTGTTAAAATAAAATATGTAAAAATAAAAATAAAAATAAGTAAAACCTAACTACATACCTTCCTTCCTTCAACATCTCCCATAAGAGGTGGGAACAAAACGGGAGCCAGTAGATCTACTGGCTCCCTAGCGGCAGCAGCTGGCCTTGTCTCTGATGGGGAGGCTAGCAGCAGCTGCTAGCCCCCAATGTTTATTTATTTCTTTTTTTTTTTTTTTGGAAATTTTATAATTTTGGTAATGTTTTGTTTAATTTTGTAGGTTTAAAAATTTTGCATCTTTGGGTATTATAAAAGGTAAATTATTGCTTATGAATTATGTTAATAAATTGTGGTATAATTATATGAATTGTGTTGATAAATTATTTAGTCAATTATTTTAGATATTGTGTTGGTTTATTTTAATTTTTGAGTTTTTCTATAGTAGGGGGCTTATGTTGGGAACTTGTAGACATTGAATTTGAGGGGTTCATTTTACTTATAATTTGCACTTATTTAATTAGGACGAAAAAATCTTCATAATTTACTTATAAAAATTAGTCTAAGAAAAAATATAGGTGTGAGTTAAACACTCTTGAATGTTAGTTTTTCTATAGTGGTGGGCTTATGTTGGGAACCCATTGACTTTGTTTTGATTTTTTTACTAATCAAATAAAATATTTCTAATCACATTTATGTAGGAAGAATATCATGAAAATATTTTTTTTTCCTAAAATAGACGACTTATCCAAGCAGCCAAATAAAAGGGCACGAAACCATTTATCTACCATTGATGCTAGAAGAAGAGGAAAAAGAAAAGATACACAAATTTTTGCTATTTTTTTGCGACAATGGAAAGAGAAACCATGATAACAAAAAGCAAAGTACAAAAAGAAGTGAGCCAAAGAAATAAAGGATTGTTTTTTACATTTACAGTTTTAATTGTCTATGATTTTTGAGTGTTACACTTATTTCTTATCTATTTTCTTATGTTTACAATTTTTATTCATTTCTTAATTGTTAAACACTTGAATCCATTTGATATATATATGATTTTTCTTGTAAGATGGGAAGTTTCTGATTTATAATTGAAAAGTATGAAAGTTGTACTTCACCTTATTGGGGTTTATACTTCTTTTTATTTAAAATTATATAGTGAAATTATCTAAGAGTGGTAGTATATTGTCTGTAGTACAAAACATTCAATCTTGCAGTACACATTCGGCAAAAGTGTAATATATAATCTGTGTAACTACAGTACATTTTAGAAATAAATTTAGTATAAACATTTAAACTCATAGTTCACATTAGACAAAAGTATAATATATAATCTGTGTAACTATAGTACATTTTAGAAATATCTATAAAATAAAATATTCAAGCCTGCTATGTACATTAACTGTAAGTATAGTATATAATCTGTGTATCTACAATATATTTTAGAAGCAACTATAGTACAAAATATTTAAGTTTGTAGTATACATTAAATAAAAGTGTAGTATATAATATGTGTATCTGTAGTACAAAAATATTTAAGCCTGCAGTATATATTAATTAAAAGTATAATATATAATCTGTGTATCACAGTATATTTTAGAAGCAATATGATGAAAATGAAGTACAAACGTAG
>JACGDI010005406.1:6754-38012 GCA_014898725.1 Jacaranda copaia | reverse complement strand
TCCTAAAATAAATTGTTAGGAATTCATAAGTTTTTTTTTTTTAAATTAAAGATTTCATAACTTATTTTTAAAATCATAATAAGCTCTCTTAATTTTATTCATATTAATTACAAATTTGTGATTACTAACATTTTATAAATTTCAAAATTTTATTTTATTCAAGCACTTTAAGAGATTATTTCTAAAAAACATATCTAACATTTTATAAGTTTCCAAAACATCTTATTATAAGATGTAGGAGCCTATAATATTTTTTAAATAAGTTTAGCCAAACACATTCTTAATTCCATCCCATGCCAAAGGATGGCTAGTGGAATTTAGTAATGAAATTGAACTGCCAGGATTCAATGAGTTCACACCATATGTCACTCGCAATCTAAATAATAACTACAATTAATTTTTAATCCTAAAGAATAAACTCGTTTAACAATATGATTAATTAGATCCAAATCTTTAAATTTGATGCATATATTTTCCAAATGAGCTATAGTTGAACATGAGTGCTTGTTTATTTGATGTTATATTTGACATATTTTACAAATTAATTATAGCCAAGTTTTTTGTACTTAATAATTTCACATTATGTTTCTTTTATCAACATCTTTTATTTGTAACTATTTAGTAAGATAATTGATATAATTATTTTGTTAAGACAAAATTTTAACAAAACTAAAATCCACAAAGCCTATTATTATTTAAGTAACTCATTTAATTAGCCTATAATTAATTAAATTTTAATTTCTTATCACTAAAATTAAATAATTTGATATGAAAAATTAAATTAATCATTTTGTATTATAATATACTTCTATTGGTTTTTTGTTACTATTGAACTACAAAATAACAATGAACTATGTTTCATGACAATTTACCAACGAAATAGCAATGACAATATTGTCTTTTCAATAAAACGTAAAGTCCTCAAATTTTTTAGTTGCTATTATGTATCTAATAGCAACTGAATAGCAATGGAATTCCATCCATTATATTTAGCAACAGATTCATTAATTTTCAAATTTAAAACACAAAATTTCATATTATATCATTGTTATTCCGTTTCTATTCTGATGAAATAACAACGGAATATGTTTCCGTCTCAATTTCGCAACGAAAGGCAACAGATTTTTCATTCCATCGCCATTCCGTTGCTACTCAGTCCCTATGATTGTTTTTGTTATGGAATTTTATCATGTTGCTTTTCCGTTACTATTACGTTGAAATTAGCAACAGAAATTTTTTCGTTGCTAAAACTCCGTTACAAATACCCCATTTTCTAGTAAGGGAACTTAATGATATAATTGGATGTAAAAGATATTTATTGTTAAAAAATTATCACTTTTCTGATTCATTAAATTTCTTTTTTCTAGATAATTTTTTTTGAAATTCAAAAAGAATAGATAACATGGATAAAAGATATGAAAAAATTGCATAAAGTATTGCCAAAAATAGTAAAAACAAAGAATAATGTTCTTTTAAAATAATTGATTTCCTCGTCTTGAGATTTTTTTTTTTTTTTATTCTAGTGATTGTAACCACATTTGACTATCTTCCAAGAACAAAAAGAAAAAATTATTTGTATATGGTGGAAACAATTGAATATCAAAAGTATCAATTTTCTCCTTTTCCAGCACAAATTACATTTTAATATTTTGTTTATTGTTTTTTAAATCGGGACATTGTTTAGTGTGGGATAATGTCAACCCCTTAAAACAACTAACTTGTACGTTATTTGATTAATTAGTTCACACCAATCAAGTCTATTTTAAAAATATGTTCAACTAGTTTCTTTTATTTCTCTTGCCACGTGATTTTTTTTTTTTTTGGTCACTTTCAAATTACTAATGGTCTCTTTGGTTGTGACTTGGATACTTTCAAAAAAATGTTTTGAGAAAATGTGTCTTGGATAGTAGGTTAGAGAAATATGATGTTAATTTTTTGTTTTAGGGGTGATATGATAAATTAAGTTTCTAAGGATAAAAAAAGTAAAAATTGAATAAAATGGCCCAATTAAATAAACAACAAGATAAGCAAAAGGTCTGTGACCTTAATTAATCAAGCCCATCAAGATGGGCATCCAGACACAAGTGGAGTAATGCCCTCCAAATATTTAATAACTATAAATACCAACTCCCAAAGTCAAACGGGACACAAAAAATCACTTACAAAAAATTTAGAGCTCTGCCTTTATGTAAACGCATTCTAAGTAAGAACTCTTTGAATTTTTCTGACTTTCAAAAAGGATCCTAGCTCCATTTTCGACAAACATCATCTTGCACCATCTGTGGCAACTCCTGACTAAGAAAAAAAACATTGAAAATGCAAATGAGATCCAAAACTCAAGATTCCTACAACCAGGCTACCACGAGATGAGAGAACATGGAGAACAACTAGCTTGCAACGCAATCATATCCATTACCAAAGCCAACACCCAAAGTGCCTTTGCTGCTTGATGAGACGCCAGCATAACAAGCCCCATCTTTGGAAGAACTAGTGTTGCTAATGACCCAAGAAGCACTGATAGCACTATTAGAGAATGCCTTTGTGCAACCTACAGCCTAAGGGTCACCCTATATGCCCAAGAATACCACTCTCAAGAACAACTTTAGTCTTGTCACCAGAGCAAAAAAGCCTCATTGTCCCGAAAGAAGACAGAACAAAGAATGAACCCAGAATAGGACATCGTTCCTCTTTTGCCTCAGCAACTAGACATGCAATCATCCCTCCAAGTTAACTTACTATAGCAACTGCCCACTACCACTACAAGTGAAATTTACTCACTTATGCCTTAGGGCTCAACCAGAGCAAAAAGCAAGTAGAGCAAGTATTTTTCTGTAGCTATCGCTCTCCCATGATGTAGCCTTTTCTACCTAGTTATCAATACAAAGTCACATCCTCAAAAATGAATATTGCCAACTTGCTAAAGTTTGATGGCAAGGTCGAACCTTAAGAGAACATGGAAAACTTCCTCACAAGGATGAAACTTTATGATCTGAGTAAAACTGCCTACTATACAACATTTTACACTATGCTCACCAAGCGTGATCTATCATGGTTCAACTAGATTCTAGTTGGATCCATCACATTAGGAGTAACTGATGTAGCACTTCATCTACAATTTCTTCATCAACTGCAAGTACCCCAAGATAGTAGTTTACTTCTTCAATATTAACAAAAAAGATGGAAAATCTCATAGAGACTATCTCAACTGTTTCATTTAGATAGTATAAGAAATCCCCTGCATTAATAGAGAGCTCCCTCTCATTATTATCCAATGAAAACTAAGGCACTATAAGTTCCAAGAGTCCATAGCTAGAAACCACATGATATACTTAAGACACTACTCGCTCGGGCATAAAAGTACATTTGAATCAAGAAAGCAATGGTCCCTCAAAACTCTAGCAAACACAAGGTACAAGATGAAGAAAGAAACACCAACAACAAGAAGTCAAGAGACCATAGGCATAGCCTTCCCAAAATTACCCCTAATACAGTATCTAGGGTGGACATCTTAGCTGTGGCAAATCAACAAGGTATGATTTAAAACCCTTCAATGATATTAGATAATCCAAAGAGATAAAAACCTAACAAGTGGTATCACTTCTACCACTAACACAAACAAGCTATTAAGATTGTCGATATTTGGAAGATGAGATCATGAGGCTAATTAAAAGAGGATACCTAAAAAGTTACATGGCCAAAATGTAGAATAGTCCCAAAAAGGATTTCTAGAATGGAGAAAGTGAGGACCACCGGTGGCAACTTGATGGACATTTAGACCTGAAAGAGTGGCAACGTCAATTAGACCTAAAGAACTTGCTTACTATCGATGTCAGCTCCATGATTTCCAAAGAACTTGCAAGGGGAATTGATCAAATGCAAAAAAGATATTAGCGCAAGCAATAAGACAAGCTCAAGCTCACTCAGTGGACATAATACTAGGGATATATGAGGTGTGTCCTTCACTCCTTAGCACTACTTTTGTAGAAAACGATATGGAGGTCAAGCGAGGTGAGCATAATAATACCTTAGTGATCTCCACCTCCTTTGAAAATTTCTAGGTCAAGAAGATCCTCTAGACAAAGATAGCTATGTGGATATAATCTTTTGTTATGTATTCATCTAACTTGGAGTAGATAACACCTAGCTATAGAAAATCAAGACTCCTTTGGTGGGATTTACTAGTGAAGTAGTGGAGATACTCGACGAGGTGTCCCTTCCCATTTTCTTCAACACTTAACCTCAGCGAGTTGCAAAGATTGTGAAATTTCCTAGTTATCAAAACCCCATTAAAATATAATGTTATACTTGGAAAGCTAACCGTAAACCTCTATAAGCTATGATATCAATCTAACACATGAAAATGAAGTTCCTTACCCCAAGTAGAACTAGTAAATCTAGTGATGATCAATGAATTGTAAAAGAATGTTATGCTAATATAATGAAGAAAATAAAGGTCCCTACCACCAGTCTAAATTAGGTAATCGAGATAGCAAGTGGAAAGACAAAGGCAATGGCATTATTTAAGAAGCTAACATTACTACAATACTCTTGTCAGAGGTCAACCTCTAAGAAAAAAGTCAACTAGGTGCATATTTGCACTTCAAGTAATTTTTAGCCAAGAAGATGTTCATTTCAACTACTCTCCTCTAGTAGCAGAGATGAGGGCCAACCTCTAGAATAAATAAGCATGCCCTCAATGGCTTCTGCAAATCACTTTCCTTGTTCAAGATTATGTTAATCATTAGGATTTTTTATTCTATGTATTTAGTTGTTGCTTTTAATAGTTGGGAGATCCTTCGATGAACAATAATAAAAGGCCAACATATACTAGGAATAGCACATTTATTTTTTTTTAATTATTCAATTGAATTTCTTTTGACATGATCTTATAATTATGGTTATCTCTTTATTAAGCAATGACTAAAGCAAAATTTCACTTTTGCCGATAAGACCTAAAAGGCACATATACCACAACTAACACACAGTAGAATGTCCAACATTAATTATGACATACACAGCTCCACTTAACAATCATTGAGCAAGTTACATTAGCACCACTATAAGACCCTCAGGGGAAAAGTGACAAAGATTATACTATAAAACTCCTAAAGGGCCATGTGACCAAGACCACTTTAAGCCCTCACAAGGGATACGCGGAAAAAGACTACTATAAGAGCCCCTACAGGCACACGACAAAGACCTTTATAAGAATCCCTATAGGATGTGGTGAAAGACTACTATATGAACCACTAGAGGGTAATTGGCAATCAAATCAAAGCTCATTATAAGGCCCTTAAGAATACGTGGCACTCCCATCAAAGCCAACTATAGGACCTACCAAGATGCATGTGGCAAGTGAATGACTATGCCAACACCCCCAAGGGGACACACAAAGATAACTATGACAACTCTAGCAACACCCTCAAGAGGGATGACCACTAATAGTAGGCAACTCTGTTAAGGCCCCTCAGAAAGGCTCATGAAAATTAAGTATGTGGTAAGACCCTCCCTTTCCCCCCATAAAAGGGTTCCCAATTTCTTCTTGGTCTTCACCTCCTTCATGTCATAGCACGCCTTCAGCTATTTATGCTTCTTCCACAGCTTCACAAACTCCTCTTCCTCTTACTGAGCTTGCTGTTGAGCAAACCCAACAGTTTTTTCCTGGAGTCAAGCTATATATCATCATTCTAGTCCCTTTCACTTGATGAGACATTTGCACAACTAAATTCCAAGTCTACACTAAAAAATAATGAGTAGGATGATTAAATAATTAAATGTGACTATGGAAAAAACATATAAACATAATAAACTAAGCAGAGAGACAAATGCATACTCGAGCAAAGTTTCTAACAATAAGCTCAGTCAACTTGGAAAAAGAAAATACGTCCAACTTTCCCTAATCATACTTACTTACCTTGCTCTGCAAACTATCAACACTTAAAGCAGTCCCATCAACATCTTAATGTGAGTTAATGTCATAGCTCCAACATAGACCTTAATGAAATAACCCCTTGCTCTCACAACATGAAAGGGGTAAGAATACTTCAGACAAGTACCTGTTGCTACTGATCCTCGAGCATGCTTCCAAGATAGTTTGGAAATCACCAACTCAAAATTGTCACTTGTGCTCACCTAATGTATAGTGGAATAAGGTAGATTATTAGCACCGCTTAAGCACTATTATGGAGACCTTGGATACCATTTGATAAGCAATGTCTCCCTATTATGTTACTTCATTATGTGTCTCTTATGAAAACCCTTATCTATCCTTCTAGCACAGATCCTCACCAAATCAATCTTCTTGTTCAACCATCCAATAGATAATTAGCTATAAATAATACATGTACTTGAAGAATGCAAGAACACAGTAACAAGCATACAAGCATAGCAATCATTACAAAATAAATTGAGTACCCTCAAAAAATATCTAGGTGAGGTCAAAATGAGAGGTGAACAGTCCTACATCCTTGAAATGCTAGCAAAGTTCATAATGAACTTTACCCAGATGCATTGATGGTGGTGAACTATTCCATACACGACTCCCTTTCATATCTAAAACTGTATTAAAGACATTTTCAAACATGTTTCTCTCCATATGCATCGCAGTCAAATTATGACAAATAGGATTTGTGCACCAATAATATAACTCCCAGAATATGTTTTTTTTAACCTAATTATGTCTAACACCAATCTAAGCAAAGGAATAAGGTTGCCATCCTTATCATATGTTTGCAGGGGAAAATACGATACACGTCTCATGATCTGATCACCTAACAAACACAGAGGAAGAGGATCTTTTTCACATCTACCTCTTATAAACATATCAATTTGTCCTCTATATGTGTGACAAAGAGGTAAAAATTGTCTATAACAATCAAACCAAGATTGCTTCCACCCATTCTGCAGTCAAAAAGATTTTGTATGCTCTATGCAATATGGACATGACAACTTTCCATTAATACTCCAACCAAAAACCATACCATAAACAGAAAAATCATTGATTGTCCATAACAGAGCTGCTTTCATCATAAAATTTTGTTGTCTAAATGCACCATAAGTTTCAATTCCATCATTCCAAAAATGTTTCAATTCATCAATTAGAGAGCGCAAAAATACATCTAGCTTTTTTTCAGGAGATTTAGGACTTGGAATAACCATATTCAATAATATATATGGTTCATCCATGCACATTCCTAGAGGAAGATTGTACACAGTTAGCATAACTGGCCAACAAGAATAAGGAACACTATTATTATTGAAGGAGTGAAACTATCTATGCATAATCCTAGACCAACATTGCGTGGTTCTGATGACAATGAAGGATGAGCATGATAAAAATATTTCCATGCTTCACCATGTGCAAGGTGTGCCATGTTACAATCTTCACACTGATTTGTCCAATGCCATGTCATTTCCTTAGATGCTTTTCATGACATATAAAGCCATTTAAGTCTAGGAGTTATAGATAGGTAGCGCAATACTTTTTAAAGTACATTTTTTTTGGAGGCTAGGGTACTAGGCATGTATCTAGCATGACCACAAATCATGCATCTCATTTTTTCTATGTTCTCTTTGTAATATAACATGTAACAGTTAACACAAACATTAATTTTATCCTAACCTAGACCAAGCCTTACCACAATCTTCTTTGCATCATACAAGTTATTTAGGAAAGTATCAACTTCTGGCATCATACTTTTCATTGTCAATATAATGTGATCAACACATGATTATGATAAGTTAAAATCAAATTTAACATTTAACAATTGAAAAACTGCTGAGAGTCTAGTATACTTTCTTGAAACCATGCCATAGAGGTTCTTCAGCATCTTTTAATAGATTAAAAAAATTTGGGCATCTAAATTTGGTGGTTGTTCAGTATTCATTAAGTGTTCATCCCTATCAAATTTCCAATCAAAGTTATATCCTGCAGCATCTATAACCGTATTCCTCATCCTAATATTTTCATTATTTCTGGACCCAGAGTGTTCCCCAATAGAACTTTGGATCCAAGGTTCCCCATGTGCATCCCATATAGTACAACCATGCTCAAATCCGTACTTTTTAATGTGATAATGTACAGAGTCACAATTTTCAAATCTCATATTATGTCAGTTTGAGCAAAGACATTTTATACAACCACAATCAACAACTTCAGGATAAGAATAAGTAAAGTCTAAAAGTTTTTTAACCCCTCTATCAAAGTCATCAAATAGAAAACCATTTGCATCAGTCATTGCCATATCTAACTTCAATAATTAGACATATTTTCAGCAATACTAATGAGGCCATCATATAAGGACAACATATTATTGGAATTATATTTATTTGTTGAGAGAGTTTATGAGAAATATAACAATTTCACTTTATCAATGGACACAAACTAACTTAAAGAAATAATAATCATCAATAATTAAGTATAATTCATAAACATAATTCATAAAATTATAACTATAATTCATAATAAACATATTGACTACATATTTTATAAACACAATTCATATGAATATAAACATATGAATATACCTTAACACTAAATAATTTTACATTCTTATTGTTGTTGACTTTTTACAATGCCCTAAAATGCAAAATTAGAACTACAATTCATAATAAATATATCACTTACATAATTCATAAACACAATTCATATAATCCATGTGTAATTTATAGGAAATGTATAAGGAAACATAACAAACAAATATTAACGACATTATTCATAAACACAATTTAAATAATTATAACTTAACACTAAAATAAATTACCTCTTTACGATGCCCCCAAATACAAAGTTTCAAACCTGCAAAATTTAAAAATAATAATAATAACTTTTATTATACAAAAATAAAAAATAAATAAATAAAATAAAATAAAGAAAAACCACACAAACTAGAACAAGAAACAGTTCTGGAAAAGCCAGTAGCTACTAGCCTCTCCAGCATCTAGTAGCTGCTGGGTTAGAAAATCTAACAGCAGCTAGAACTATTCCACCTACTACTGGGTTTGGAGGGGGCCAACAGCTGGCCCCCTTCATGTCGGTGGTGAGACCCAGTAGCAGTCCAACTGCTAGTGGGTCTCATAGAAGAGGGCAGCAGGTGAGAGCCAGCAGATCTACTAGCTCTTGCTCACCAAGAGGCCATCCTTTGTTGGTGGCTCCTGATCATCTCGCCAAAACATTTGCCAACAAGAAGTTTGGGAAAAGAAAAAACATAAGGAAGAAGAAGGGAGGAAAAGTCAATAAATCTTAATGAATACAATAGGATTTATGGCTACACAAACTATTGAGAACAACTCTAGATCAAGCCCAAGACGAACTACTGTAGGGGCTTTATTAAAACCATTGAATTCGGAATATGGTAAAGTAGCTCCCGGGTGGGGAACAACTCCTTTGATAGGTGTCGCAATGGTTCTACTTGCGGTATTTATATCTATTATTTTGGAGATTTGTAATTCTTTCGTTTTATTGGACGGAATCTCAATGAATTAAATCACCCAATATATTTTGCTAGTAAATGTGGGGGAAGAATAGAAATTGAAATGTAAAAAGGGGAAAGGGTTTAATCACTTGGTCATTTCCGGGTTTAGGATCTTTTATTGTTTTAAATTTTATTTTGTTAAGTTTTTTTAAATTATAATAATTAATTTTCTTAATTTTTAAATTCAAAACTTAATTTTTCACTACTCAGTCATATATGACTTGATTCATTTCTTAGTATTTAAAATTTTTACATATTATATTTTAATATAATTTAAAAAAAATTATGATAACTACTAAATATTAACATTAAGTTTTAGATATGTAGATATAATATTGTTACTTAATAAAAATATTCTCTATTATTAATATATTGGGGATTAAAATTTATAGAGTTGTGAGATTTTAGAATGTAAAGTTTAAATTTTATATTTAGATAAATTTTTTTATAGTTTTCTAAATTAATAATAATACAAATCTACAAAATAAAGTTATGAAATAGTATATTTATTTTATATTATATGTATAGAGTATCGTTAGATATTGTCAAATATTTCAAAGTTGTTTGGGTGAGTTTATAACTTTCTCAAAATATTTTATAAGATGTTTGGTAGTTTATAACTAAGATATCAAAAATTATTGAGCTTATAAAGATTCTAAATAATATATTAGAAACTTAAAAACTCTTTTTAACAAGCTAGGTATCTTATCCTAAAGTATTGGGAATATGTATCCCACACATTTGGTGTGATTGATAATCTTAAGATTAAAACCATTGAGATTAATAGATTAATATCTCAAGGACTTGTTTGCTTTATTGGATAAAGCTTGATAGATCCATTTTCAAGCTTTATCTCTTGTTTGTTTCACATTTTTATGGCCCATGATACCTTTGTGGCCCAGTATGGTATCATGGGCCAAGCTGGTTTATGGATCACACCAAGATGGCTTGACCCATTATCCATCCTTTTAAATTTGATATAATAAAGAATAAAAAGGTTAATTGTACCCCTCATATGAAAACCTAAATCTCAATACCTTCTTAGAAGTTAGGACATTTTAAACATTACAAAATGTAATCATATTGAGTAATCTTGCCAACCAAACATTAGATAGTGTTAAGTATGGAATATTACTAATTTCTAAAATCCAAGCAAACAATAGATTATATGATTTTGGATACCATTTCTAACTTATATATCACTAACATATTAATCCCTCCTAGTCCTATATGCTGAATCAAACAAGCCCCAAGTGATGAAATTATCACTATATATAATTCAATGAAGATAGTTTAATTGTTAAAAGAGGATTGGGAATAAAATTAAGACTAGTTTGCTTCGAATAATATGATTATGAATGATATATAAATAAATGGATATGTTTTAAGCCTATCAAGATAAAGTAATATAATTTCACATTTGGTTGGCAAAATTAACTGAAAAGTAAATTAAAACAAAACGTATGATTTTACAATTATAATCTTTTATTATTTATATTAATAATATTTTTACATACTAATCAAGGATAATTTGATCTTTTTGAATCTTATCCAATCCAAAGAAAATATACCAAGCCTCTCCCATCTTAATACATATTCCTACTTAATATAGGGGCAATTAATTATCAAAGACCCTATATCAAGGCAAATAAACTATAAATTAGAAATGATTATATATCTATCAAGCATAATCAATTAAAGCAAACAAGCCCTTAATATTTTACACTTATCAAAAGTTATAATCTAAATTAGTAATCCAAGTAAACAAATAAAGTATTGATATATTTTCTAAATAATGAATCATACGCTTATCAATCACATCTAATCCTATCATATCAAGAAAATAAGCCCTATACGTATGTATATTTATAGTTTGATGACTTGTCTGCATATGTATATATATGTAAAGATTGTAAAGAAATTATTTTGTAATTAATTTAATTCATAATGTATTTTGATTTTTATATTTTTTAAAAATTATAAATAGAAAATGATGTATTACTTTAAAGAAAGCATTCGTCAATTAAAATTAAGTATATACGAAATCATAATTATATGTTAATATTATTAATATCAACCTACATTAAAAAAATTATTAAATTATAATGTAATTTCAATTTTAAGTAAAATTAACTATTTTAACTATTTATTATTCCATATTTATGTGTATATAAAACTTAACTAAGTATTTAATAAAGATATTCATAAATGAATATTTAATAATAAACAAAATAATTATTTAAATTAATTTATTATTTTATTTAATTTTATATGTAATTGATTATTAAATGAAATAGATCATTAACTAATATATCATTTTAAATAGAATAGTAAATTAAATATATTATTAGAATATTTAATTATATATGTAATTTTTTATCTGTATAAAATATAATGTATATAAATATAATAATTCATTAGAAAATTAAATAAATTAATTTTTATTAATATAATAAGTTATTTGAATAAGTTAAAGGATTAAATAATTAATACTTATTTGCTAGAAGAATTATTTAGCAATGAAAAAAATAATTATTTAAAACTAATTATTGAATTAATATATTATTATGTTAATATTAGATGATAATTAAATTTTTACAATTTTAAGAAATGGCATGATTAATAATTAATAGGTTTTACTATTTTCATATTATAACTTCATATTATATGTTATTGTAACATGTGACATTATTTATTAAATTAGAAATGTATTATTTACTTATACCTAAAATTTATTTGACTATACAAATTACAATAAGTTATTTAAATGTATTATTTAATTATATATGTAATATTTTTCTATTTAAATTATAATTTATAAAAATATAATATAATTAGACAAATTAATTTTATTAATTACAAAAATATAATAATATTTCTTGTCAATTAGATAAATTAATTTTATTAATATAATAAGTTATTTAATTAACTTAAAGTATTATATAATTAATTAATGGCCGCTTTGTGATCCAAGAAAAATTGATCACTAATTTAATAACTACTTCTGTGACCCAAGAAAAATTGGTCACTAATTTAGTGACCGCTTTTGTGACACAATAAAAAAATCAATAATCGTTTTTGTAATGCCAAAAAAATCAGTCACTAATTTAATGACCGATTAGTGACAGTCATGTTTGGGGTCACTGATTCCGTCACAAATCGGTCACTAATCCATTACTATTTTTTTTTTTTTTAAGTTTCAAATAAAATGAATCACCAAACAGTCACATATCAGTAACCGCTCCCAACAGTCACTAAAGCCAGTGTTTTTTACTCTCTCTCTAGATATAGTATAGCTCATTCTAAGACCATTAATTTTATTAATTCACTGTAATCTCTCAAAACAGGCAAGAAAGATTCCACATGAGGATAATTAACCTTTAGTTAAACAGTGACAACATTAACGATGGTTCATAAATATATTTAATAAATGATACCGTGTTAATTTATTTTCATTCATATGAGAATACTCATTCATTGACAAATTGCTAGGGAATTACTTTTGATAATTAACATTCATCTTTCATTATAATTTTTACAATTTATATCAACAACCTTTTAGTAATGTATAATATTTATTGCCTTGCTGGAAATTTGTACAAAGTACACAGATCCATTTTTAGAAAGGAAGTAAAAGGTGTTTGTTAGATACTCTACCAATATTGCTATTTAATACAAGTCTGCTTACTTGAAGGAAAATTATTTGGTTGGAAATCTACAATATCACTACCAATTGCTACAAAAAATATAATAATGGTGAGAATATAAAGATCGTCATTAAATAATACATATTGAGTGAGAATTATTTTTATTTTTTCATTAATGATATTTTTTAAATGATAATAATTTTTACTTTTATCATAATATGGTTTTATAGTGACAAGAACTAATTTTTGAAGTTATCATCATTGATAATTAATGCCACATATACACTTATAGTAATAGCCTATTGACAATAAATATTGTCACCATAATTTGTAACAATATTTGTATTGTTACTTGCCTGTCACTATAATTTGTAACAATATTTGTATTGTTACTTGCTTGTCACTATAATTGCCTCACTAATTGTCAATAATGATAATTTAAACACTACTTTTTTGTCACGTATTATTTTATCACTTATATTCCTTTTTATGTAACTTATATTAAATGCTATGACAATTGGTTATCACCTAATATATATATATATATATATATAATCAGTGATAATTTTGATTTATTACTTATTATTTTATCACTTATATTCCTTTTTGGTGAGGAATTAATGCTGATGTCAAAAAGTTTGAGTATAAAACATGTTGTATGAAGTAAAGTGAATATAAATCAAATGATTTTTTATAATCAAGATGTATAAGTTTATATTAAACTTTCACCAAGTTAATTAGCAAATGTGATCACTAAAAAATTGGGTGAATTTATTACTTGATATGAGAGGGAGTTGTAACAGACAAACTGATCTGATTTGCAAGTGCTTTATAAGATGTAGAACATATTGAGAAACAACGGGTACTAGAGCATCCCATGAGTTGATGGCTCGAGCTCAGGCTCTAATTTTGTTCAATTTGGGAGCTTTTTAAATTTATTTGACATGTTAATTAAATAAATATTATATATATATTAATTAAATAATTATTATATTAATAATTTAATATTTATTCAATATTAGAATTATTTCAGCAATTTATTAAACAAGCTCGAACTCGAACTTGCAAATTTTGTCAAGCTTGAGTCGAGCTGAACTTTCATTATTAAAGGCCAAAAGAGTAATATAGAAAAAGATATCTTACTAAAAGATTCATGACTTTCACATTGCTTTGTCAAACTCGTCATTAGATCTTTAATTTTCGACCTCAATAGAAAAGGATAAAGGAGATAAATTAAGTAAATAAGGAACATTGTCACAAACCAAATAATTTTCAAAAAAAAAAATTATTTGTCTAAGAAAATAAATATATATTATAATTTTAAAACGGATATGATCACACACAGGAGTACTAGTTCAATAAAAATTAATTATGGCTGACGCTTACATAACTTTAATTTCTATTTCTCTAACTGGAACTTTTTACCTCTTTTGTGGTACATTTAAGTTTCCAGATTCTTTATCCTAATTTTGCCATTCTTTCTTTTAATATTACTCTTTTTTGGACGATGAGATAATATCTTTCCCAGTAAATCCAATTGATCCACAAAGCATTAATAAATTGATGGTTGATGTTGATAGTTCGCGAAATAATAAATATCATTCCATATTAATGCTTCCCAATTTTAGATAATTCCAATCTTTGGGTTAAAGAACATTGCTTTGACCATTTTACCCTCAAAATATGACATGTAGATCAATGTACCTTACAAGTTTTTCAACAGCAAAAGGCTCTAGGCTTTCGACTTATTGGAAGGACTAATATAGAACAAAAAAATAAATTTTGCGGATGATGAAGTCACAATATTTTATTTGGGGATGAAATTGATACAAAAGCTAGCCTCTTGATGCTATAAATATATAAATGTATAATTATATATGTTATAGACATTAACCTGGTGACAATAGAAATTCACCACAATCTGTGATAACTTTTTCAATGTTATTTGATTGTCAGTATAGATATGTCGCTAATTGTCAATATTCAATAATTTAAACATTATTTTTATCACTATTAAATTTGTAAAAAATATTAAAGTGACAAATAAAAATTTTTCACTTAATATATAACTAGTGATAATTTTTATCACTTACTATTTTATTGCTGTTTTTTTTTTTTATTTTCTTACCCTTGTACTGTGCGATTTGCTTTGTATTTTGTGTTAGATAGACTTCTGATCGATTTTTTAATTTGTGACAAAGTTAAAGCTTACACTGGTTCATGGAATAAGAAAAACTTCATGGTACAAAAGGCAATTTGCAATTTTCATTTTGCACGTGGCCTCGTTTTCTTTCTTTCAATAATATGGTTTGTCAATTTGCATGTATTATTTTTAAGGGGACAATTATTTTTTTTTTTTCTCTTATATGTTTGCTCGATTTTTAATTTTGTCCTATATTTTACATAACTAAAAGTTAGTCCTATAAGTATAAAAAAATTGCACATTTAGTCCAATCTCTTCTGGAATCTCATAAAATGATCAAAAATGTTAGTGTGACATATCGAATTTTGTTGAATTTGAGATTTTTGCTTAGCTGGTAAATTTTTAGCTAACATGGCTTTTTTATCTTGTTGAAAAAAGTCTTTACTTATTTGAATTTTTGTTAATAATACTATTATAATATATTATTAATAGTATTTTCTATAATAATACTAATAATATTAGATAATAATAATAATATTATCATAATAATAATTAATATCATTAATACCATTTATTCTGAATATAAAGAATATTATTAATATAATCTTTATTATTATTATTATTATTAATCATATAATTAATATTATTAATTATAATAGCAGCACCCTAAAGCACTCGAGTTGCCATGGGAACCATGGACTAGGTGATTGTTGATCGCCTATACACCCTCGCTATAGCAATGGGCTTGGCCAAGCAGTCTGGCAAGCTTGGCCGCTATGGTCAGAGGCTACCCAGCATATTTTGATGGGTTGGCCATAGGTAGGACTATCAATGGGTTGGATTTGGATCGGATCATATTAGATCCAAGTCCGAATTTCAAAGTAATATGCTAGATCCAAATCCTATCCAAGATTCATTGAATTTGTAGTTGGTATAATCATATCCGAATCTAAATAAAAGTCGGATATCCATCGGATACCCAAAAAAACTCAAATTCGAATATTTCAAAAATCATCATATATTTATTATTTTTCTAAAAATTCAATAGAGTCCAAATTCAAAACTTTCATCTTTAAGAAAAATGCACAACAAATTAATGAATAAATTTTCAAGTCTATTGATCACTTAAAAGCAACAATAGAATTTAACTCAATCACATTCATTTATCAAATCATTACATTTTAGGTTTAATTGCTAATAATAGTACTTATTTGATATTATAAATACATAGTTATACATGATTCTTAATCAATTAACTATAAACTCAAAATTTTATAAAAAAGAAACTTATTCTAATCAAATCGAGATTTGTATTGCATTCTTGCTATATTGTGGCATTCGGTTCTTACTCATTATTCTTCCCACATATGTTATAAAAATTAAAAAATAAGTGATATAATTATGATGTAAATAAGCTCGAAACTAACAATTTATATGACAAACATATGATTTCATATATTGCACAAGAGTTCATTACTTCTTTTATCCAAATATATACTTTGGCATTACTATAGGATTATGTGTATATATATGTATAATACTATATGTATAATATTAAGTATATTCGGATTCAAATTATTAATGAATCGGACCGAGCTATATCCATATTCGCTCCATTTATTTCAAATTTTAAACTTTTTTAATCAGATCACATCCATCGAATCTTTTATCAGTTAAAGATCTTAAATAATTAGATTAAATTCGAATCGAATTCGAATTAAAACCCACTCCATGGACAGCCCTAGCCATAGGTAGTGGAGATTTTTTTCCCGCCTTTCCTTCTTTTTTTTTTTTAATTTTTAGTTTATTTATTTTTTATTTATATATAATTTTAATTATATTAATTTAATGTGTAAGATAAAATTATATTGTTATATGGTATATTAAATTTTTTTCTTAACCAAAAAATAATTATAAATTGTAATAAATATATATTTATATAAATATATATGTATATATAAATACATGTCATAAATTCAAAAGTCATGTTCCCAACTAAATACTAAAAATAATAAAATAAGCCAACCAGCCTTGTCACTAAAACATGTTAGCTAAATTTTTTTGCCAATATGACAAAAAAAACCCCATTTAGGTGTCAACAAAGCAATATCCCTAATTTTAAAATATTTTTCGGTTAATTTTCTAAATCCTATGGCCATTGGAATAAATGTGTCAATTTTTTATATTTATAGGACTAATTTTTTAATTGTATAAAATATAGGATAAAATTAAAAATTAAATAAATTTATAGGATAAAAAAATAATTTTCCCTTTTTAAGTCATGTGTTCGGTACAAGATTTTTTTTTAGAAGATTTTGAATTTCCTATTAAAATTGAACTTCAATTCCTAAAATTGAGCCACAATAACTATATTTTTAAATGAAGGAAAGTTAACCTAAGCCTAACAAACAGACAAAAATGCAATTTTGCTACATGGCCATTATTAAAGATTACATTATCAACAGATCATAATTTAATGGTTAAACATAAACATATTAGAGTACAATTAAACAGTCAAGAGATTATTAGATAGTTCAAAAACAATCTATCAATCAGAATACAATCAAATACGATCGAAAACAATCAGAATACGGTCAAACGATTAGAATACAGTCGAATATCAGAACAGTCACATACCAATCAAACTAAACTAAACTTATTCAAACATATCAGAACAAACTTATACTAATTAACCGAACTTACCCAGGCATAACTACCTAGTACAGAACTTACCCGAGCATGACAACCCAGTACAAAACTTATCCAAACACAATAACCTGGTATAGAACTTACCTAAGCATAACTTGGTAAAAAACTTACCCAACCATATCGCCTTGGCACGAAACTTATACAAATCATACAAAACTTACCCGAGCATGTCAACCCGGTACAAAACTTACCCAAACATGATAACCTCGTACAGAACTTACCCAAACATAGCTTGGTACAGAACTTACCCAAACATAGCTTGGTACAAAACTTACACAAGTATATTGGCTTGATACATAACTTACCCAAGCGACACAACCTTGTACAAAACTTACCCAAGCGTGACAACCTGGTACAAAACTTACCCAGACACGATAACTTGGTACAGAACTTAACCAAGCATAGCTTGGTACATAACTTACCCATGCATATCGGCTTACTACATAACTTACCCAGGCATATCAGCTTTGTACAGAGCTTATTACTGACAAAACGAATCAATGACATACTAACAAACTAACTTACCCAAGCATAACAGCTTGGTACATAATAAATTTCTAAAGAGCAAATTTATAATACCATTCAAATTCAGACTTAAATAATTGAATAGACAGATAACAGAATGATCAGTTAACAAAATAGCCAAATAACCAAATGGTTCCAATGACAAAACAGTCAAATGACCTATAACAAATGGAAGTTCTGGGTGCTAGAACAAACAATAAACAGAAACAAAATTTGGAAGTAACCCTCATAGGGTTTTTTTTTTTTTTTGCAAGAATAGATAGATATAAATTAAAGCCGAGTTGGTGGAACCTCACAAAGGTGCAACAATTTGTGAGTAAGCTTTAAACAAAGCAAATATCGATTGGCAGACCCCCCACAGGGATATTCAAACTAGGTAATAGATATAAATCAAAATTTAATACAATTCAGATTTCTAACGATCAAATTAGGGTACAGAAATAGAAAACCCATACCGAGGCTTGTCACAATTAACAAATAGTTAGAAAAAGATGCCAGATTGGCAAACCCTCATAGGGGTTTAGATAGCAACAATAAACGATAACCAGATTGAATGTCAAGTAATAGAACCTTATAGGATTCAGGTAGCAACAATAAATGTTAATTGGATCGAATATCAAACAACAGAATCTCACAAGGTTCGATTGTTAAACGATAATAGGAACAATAGCAAGGATAGATATCAAATCAACTAAACCACATAAGGTTTAATCACAATAATATTGCTTTACTCAAGGAATTACCAAGTCGGTGGATCCTCACCTTAAAGTCACGAAATGCAAGAGGTACTCTGAGCTACTAGTCGGCAAAATCTTGCTCCATGTCACCTAATTAGAAGAAAAGGGTTTCTATCTAAATCCTTATTGTCCTTACAATCACAATCGTATGAATAATAGTTTAAAACTGGACATTATACTATCACTCTATTCCTCAGTGATTAGCTTCGACATGATCAATAGGTATTATTTCTAATTACGTTGTTATTATGAAAAAATATTCTTGGGTTGCATCAATTCCAATAAAGATATACAATTGGGTCCTTAATTATAGAATTAATTATGTAATGTTGCACAAAGCTAATTACATTAATGTAAACATTATTAATAGTCCAAATTCACCACTTAGTACTCATTTATACAAAATTATCATATAACATTTTAAACTTGAGTTCACTAACTTATGTAATTATAATCATGACTCTATGTTCTCGATCAAACCATGCGTTCTTCCTAATTATACAAAGCGTTGCTAAGCTTGGAAGGTATATACATATACATGCATACAATTTAAACCTATTTTTTTAGCCATTTATCCAAATTTCTTGTTATTGGCAAGGAATCTTCACGATCAACCCACGTCCATGTAATCACTACATCGAGATAAGTAATTTGTCTCTTCACCGTCATTGTTTGCCAACCGCCACCGTTTGCCACCATTAGAAAACTTCACCACTACTACCACTACCACCACATGATACTCCTTAGCTCCATGAATAAAACCCCTCAAACAATTTTAGATTCTGATGTCATTTGGCTGGTCAATTGGCTAGAAAATCAAAATCCCACCACCAACGTCTCCACTTGATTTTCTTCAAATTACTTCGCCATCGATGGTCCGTTTTGAACGTTCAAGCTACCATTGTGATCCTTGAGTCGAGCTGAACAAAACCCAATAGTTAAACTTAAGCTTTAGTTACTGAAATGAAGAAACCCATCACCATCATAAAAGCTACGATTTTAAGCTCTAATTACGGCCACCTCATCGTTTGATTTTGGGAAAAATGGTATATTTGCATTTCTTGAGCTGAGAAGAGTAAATTGGTATACAGTTTGATGGGTTTTGTTGTTTGCCAGAGAAAATAGTTGGAGGAGAAAGACAATGGACTTTGGTGAGAAAATGAAGAAATATGAGGCTATTTTGATACATATAGAGTTGAGCTTTCAGAAATTATAATTTCACCCCCAAATCTATAGCCCAGCCTTCAATTAAGTCCTCTAAAGTTTTGAGTGTCTTCTTTTCAGCCCCAATACTATTTATTGCCTCACATTGACTCCTTTGACCAATAATAATCCCACTTTAACCCATAAAATTTTCGAATGTTGATCAATCAAGTTTTTCTCAATTTTTGAATCAACCCCAAAACTTTCAAAATTCTTACAATCAAATCCTTTTTATTTATTTTTTAAGCCCTAAAATTCGATCAACTAATATCTTGAATTCTAAATCCTTATTTTCAAAATACCAAATTTTAGGGATGTTACACTCCTTTCCCTTATGACAATCTAGTCCCCAGATTCTCATCTAATTAATATTCCAATTCACAGAAAATAAATAGATTCGATCAGTCGATCTACATTTTCTCTTCACTATATTCTGCCAAGATTGCTTTTCCAAGTCTTGATCCATTCTTCATGCCTCTCAAATTCATCATATCTCTTGACTTGTGTGCTTTACTAGCAATCTCTCTTCTACTTCTTTTGGCACACATAATATCTTATAAAACAAGGGAATACCTTGAATATTGGAATTGAACTCAACCTTAGAACTTCCAAATTTCTATCTATTACATTGTCTCATATTCAAGTTCTTTTTGTCTTAATCGCATGTCATCTCAAAACTTAAGAGTTTTCCAACAGTCCACAAGACCACTGCGGCTACAAATAACCATGGTTTCCATATGTTCACACTTATGTGGTAGTTACCTTAAGGAGTAGTCAAGTTCAACTTATATACTAGACTTTGTACTAAGTCATACATTCCCAAGGCATATAAGATTATCCTCCCATGTCCAAATTTCTTTAAGAAGCATATATGCATTTAGCATTTCCTTAGTTGATCTCATAAATGCTCTTGTCTCTGCAATCCTATTCCTAGGAGCGTTTAACTTTTATTTGACAAGCCATGGACTCCGATTACATATTTGGTTCTCTAGGAAATGAGGCACATATGAAGGAATGTAAAATGCTAGGATCACATAAAGCATTATCATGGATGTCTAAAATTAGAGACTATACCTTCTGTCACTTTGTTAAGATCTCGTAATTCTTCTCCTATCAAGGTATAGGCTCGAGCTCTTACATTCAGTCTCTCACTAGCTCCTACCATCTATTTTCCATTTTCTGCAGGTGTTGGGCCTCTCTTTCTAGGGTAATCTTTTAGGAAACGTTGGTTACTTCCACAGGATATGCATCTGCTTTATTTTCTCCTACAGTTTGACTCCTCATGGTAAAGTGATCCACTAAACTCGCACTGCAATGGTGCCCTTTCTCTAGTTAATTGGCTATCTCGCCAGATTGAAGGGTTTATTGGGTAAGACTTCCAACTTGAAGCTTCAGCTGTTTTCTTCCAACATTACTTTGTCCTTCAAGGTACATCTTTTCCATTTGGCCTTTGTCTTCTATTTTTTGAATCTCCTGTAGCTCTAACTCAAGTTGCAGTGCTTTTCTTTCCATATGGTTGTAATTCATTAGATCACAAGCAGCTAGACCTTTCTTCAATTCTAACCATAAATTATGCACAAATTGTCGAGCCTACTGAACTTTATAATTCTATATATAGGAAGCATATTGTATCACTTAACTAAAAGTAGCCTTATACTGACTAACAAACTATGCCCCTTGAACTAAACTTAAAAATTCCTATTCCTTGGCTTGTTTGACTACCAGCAGTATGTATTTGTCCATAAATTCCCTTGTGAAGTTCTCTTAAGTCCTGTAGGTCCCCAAGATGACCCATCAGTATTTAATAATCTTTCATCAACTGTGCGTTGGTCCTGATAGAAGAAATATAGCAAAACAAACTCTTCGCTCATCTAGGTAGTGTAAAGTGTCGAATATATCTTTCAGTTTCTTTACCTACTCCTCTATCTTTTTATCATCTAGCTCTCCAAGAAACTTCGGAGGATTGAAATAAAGGAACCACTCTAGGGCTTGATCTTTTGCTATCTCAGCGATAGCTCTTGCTTCCTCACCTAGCTGTTTACCCTATTGACCAATTCCTAGTCTCCTCTGATGTATAGGATCTGCTGGCTGATCATTTGAAAGAATTTGTGCAACCTCTTCTTCCCGCATGGCTTGAGAGTAAACAAGTATCTCTCGACTTGGAGCCCATCACCTGAGAGGTCTCCATCTTCATCCAGGAGGTCTACTTTGTTGCTTAGGAGGTGTTCCTCGTCGTTCAGTCCTAAGTGGAAAAGGTACATCAAAACCTTCTTGAGATGCCATTAATTCCACCAACTTTTCCAAGCTACTAAAAGAAAAGATGGAGAATAATTAAATGAAATAAAATCAAACCTGTAAACACGCCAATCTTAATCATTCTATGATAACAACAAAACCTCATGAACATCCTACAGTACATATTTTGATTTCCTTAACACCAACTAATCACAGTCATCTTCATTTCTCAAAGCACATGGAAATTTCCAAAATACACATAATATCCAAAATTCTTACTCAATCATCCTAAACAAATGAATATTTATAAATCACAATAATACCCACATGATATTCAATGCCTAAGTCATCGATAACCTAGGCTTAAATATTCATTAACTTATTCATATCTTAAACATTTCCACAATCGAACTCAACTCCACTATCCAAAAGTTCCATATCCAAAGATCATGTTCTAGCATTGCTCGGGCTTTCCAAACCCAAGCTTTGATACCACCTTGTAGTGCCCCTACTCGAAATAGCACTTAAGCTGAGGTACCACTTCAGTTCAATCTAAATTCAAGCCCATAAATAAGCAACATAATCAATAAGCCCCACAAATTTTTTTTTTAAATTTCATCAAAAATATATAGCAGTGGATTCCAAACTTAACCAGCCTCATCCAATCACAAGGTACATACTATTAATAGCTTCATAACATCCAACATAATAATTTACATGCCTTAAGTCATAACTCAGTCTTACATGTCACATCATTTCTAACATAAAGCTTAGCACTTACAAAAATCCATATACATATATGCACTTCCATTCTATTGCAAAATCCCAATCACTGATCCAAGACTGAAATCTAAGTTCTTCACCTGATCTTATCAAAGAAAATTAAGGTAAATTGAGGGGTAAGTCCAAAGGACCTAGTGAGGAATAATTGTAATCACATGTTATAGGGATCTGTCGAGGATAAATCAACTCAACAAAACATAATTTAATGGTTAAACAGAAATATATCAAAGTACAATCAAACAGTCAAGAAATGGTTAGATAGTTCAAAAATATTCAATCAATTAGAATATGATTAAATACAATTGAAAATAACTAGAATACAATCGAATGATTAGAATACAGTCAAATATCAAAACAATCATATACCAATCAAACTGAACTAAACTTATTCAAACGTATTAGAACAAACTTATACTAATTAACTGAACTTACCCTGGCATAACTACCTAGTACAAAACTTGCCCGAGTGTGACAACTTGGTACAAAACTTACCCAAACATGATAACCTTATACAAAACTTTCCCAAGCATAACTTGGTACAAAACTTACCCAAGCATATCGGCTTAGCATGAAACATATACAAATCAAATAGAACTTACCTAAGCATGTTAATCCAATACAAAATTTACCCAAATACGATAACCTCGTACAAAACCTATCCAAGCATAGCTTGGTACAAAACTTACCAAAGCATAGCTTAGTACATAACTTACCCACGCATATCAGCTTAGTACAAAACATATTACTGACAGGATGAATCAATGACATACCAACAAACTAACTTACCCAAGCGTAACAGCTTGGTACATAACAAATTTCTGACTAAACAAATCCATAATACCATTTAAATTCAGACTTAGATAACCAAATGAACAAATAACAGAATGATCGAATAATAGAATGATTCCAATGATAGAATAGTCAGATGGCCTATAACAACCAGAAGTTCTGGGTGCCAGAACATACAACAGAAAATAACCCTTGTGAGGATTTTTTCCACAAGAATAAGTAGATATAAATCAAAGCCAAGTTAATAGACCCTTACAGGGGTGCAAGAATTTATGAGTAAGCTTTAAACAAAGCAAATACTGATTGGTAGACCCCCAAAGGGATATTCAAACCAAGTAATAGATACAAATCAGAATTCAATATAATTCAGATTTCAAACGATTAGATTATAGTATTGAAATAGAAAACTTATGTAGGGAATGTCACAATTAATAGATAGTGAGAAAAAAGTGCCAGATTGGTAGGCCCTCACAAGGTTTCAGATAGCAAAAATGAATGATAACCTAATCGCATGTCAAATAATAGAACCTCATAGGATTTAGGTAGCACTAATAAATGTTAATCAAATCGGATATCAAGAAATAGAACCTCGCAGGGTTTGATCATCAATCAATAACATAAACAATAGCAAGGATAGGTATCAAATCAACTAAACCACATAGGGTCTAATCACAATAATATTTCTTTACTCAAGGAATAACAAAATTGGTGGATCCTCACCTTGAAGTCACGAAATGTGAGAGCAACTAGTCGGCAAAATCTTATTCCATGTTACCTAATTAGAAGAAAAGGATTTATGTCAAACTCCCTATTGTCCTCACAATCATAATCGTATGAATAATAGTCTAAAACTAGACATTATACCATCACGTTATTCCTCAGTAAGTAGCTTCAACATGATCAATCGGTATTATTTCTAATTATGTTGTTATTATGAAAAAATATATGTGGGTTGCATCAAATTTGATAAAGATATACAATTGGGTCCTTAATTATAGAATTAATCTTGTAACGTTGCACAAAGCCAATTATATTAACACAACCATTATTAATAATCTAAATTCAGCACTTAGTACTCATTAATACAAAATTAGAACTTAATTAACTTTAATTACCCACGATTATCATATAACATTTCAAATTCAGGTTCACTAACTTATGTAATTATAAGCATGACTCTATGCTCTCAATCAAACCGTGCATTTTTCCTAATTATACGAAGCGTTGCTAAGCTTGGAAGGTATATACATACACATGCATACAATTTAAACCCATTTTCAGCCATTTACCCAAATTTCTTGTTATTGGCAAGAAATTTTCATGATCAGCCTATGTGCATGCAATCACTACATCGAGATAAGCATTTGTCTCTCCACTATCACTATTCATCAGCCACTACCGTTCGTTACCACTGGAAAACTTCACCACCACCACCAAAAGATGCTCATATACTCCATAAATAAAACTACTCAAATAATTTTGGATTCTGATGTTATTTGGTTGGAAAATCAAAATCCCACCACCAATGCCACCACTTGGTTTTCTTCAAATTACTTTGCCATCGATCATCTATTTTGGACGTTCAAGCTACTGTTGTGATCCTTAAGTCAAATTGAACAAAATTCGGTAGTTAAACTTGAGCTACAGTCGTAGAAATGTAGAAACTCGTCACTATTATCGAGGCCACAACTTTGAGCTCTAATTCTAATCACCTTGTTAGTCAATTTTGGGGAAAATGATATGTTTGCATTCCTTGAGCTGAGAGGAGTAAAATAGTATATAGTATGATGGGTTTTGTCATTTGCTGAAGAAAGTGGTTGGAAGAGGAAAATAATGGACTTTATTGAGAAAATGAAGAAATATAGGGCTATTTTGATATTTATATAGTTGAACTTTCAAAAATTACGATTTCACCCTCAAATCTATAGCCCAACCTTCAATTAAGTCCTCTAAAGTTTTAAGTATCTTCTTTTTAGCCCCAAGACTATTTATTGCCTCACATTGACTCCTTTGACCAATAATAATCCCAGTTTAACCCACAAAATTTTTGAATGTTGGTTAATCAAGTTTTCCTCAATTTTCAAATCAATCCCAAAACTTCCAAAATTCTTATAATCAAGTCCTTTTTATTTATTTTTTGAGCTTTAAATCTGATCAACTAATATCTTGAATTCTAAATCCTTATTTTCAAAATACCAAATTTTAGAGGTGTTACACTCCTTCCCCGTAAGACAATCAGGTCCCTAGATTCTCATATTCAAGTCCTTTTTGTCTTAATCGCATGTCATCTCAAAACGTAAGAGTTTTCCAATAGTCCACAAGATTACTGCGGCTACAAATAACTATGTTCGCCATATGTTCACACTTATGTGGTAGTTACCTTAAGAAATAGTCAAGTTCAACTTACATACTAGACTTCGTAATAAGTCATACATTCCCAAGATATATGAGATTATCCTCGTATGTCCAAATTTCTTTACAAAGCATATATGCATTTAGCATTTCCTTAATTGATCTCATAAATGCTCTCATCTCTGCAATCCTATTCCTAAGAGCATTTAACTTCTATTTGACAAGCCATGGACTCGGGTTATATATTTGGTTCTCTAGGAAATGAGGCATGTATAAAGGAACATAAAATACCAAGATAACATAAAGCATTATCATGGATTTCAAAAATTAGAGACCATACCTTCTGTCACGTCGTTAGGATTTGGAACTTCTTCTCCTGTCAGGGCATAGGCTCGAGCTTTTACATTTGGTCTCCTACTAGCTCCTACCATCTATTTTCCTTTTTCTACAAGTGTTGGGCCTTTTCTTCTAGGATAATCTTTTAGGAAATATTGGCGACTTCCACAGCCCATGTATCTACTTCATTTTCTCTAACAGTTTGACTCCTTAAGGTAAAGTGATCCACAAAACTCGCACTGCAACAGTGCTTTTTCTTAAGTTATTAACTGTCTCACCAGATTGAAAGGTTTGTTGGGCAATCCTTCTAACTTGAAGCTTCAGCTATTTTTTCCAACATTACCATGCCTTTCAAGGTGCATCTTTTCTTTTTGGCCTTTGTCCTTTATTTTTTAAATCCCCTGCAACTCTGATTCAAGTTGTAGTGTTTTGCTTGCCACATGGTTGTAATTCATCAGATCACAAGTAGCCAGACCTTTCTTCAATTATGGTTGTGAACGTTGCACAAATTATCGAGCCTGTTGATCTTCATTGTTCTATATATAGAGAGCATATTATATCAATTGGCCAAAAGTAGACTCATACTGACTAACAGACTATGCCCCTTGAACTAAACCCATAAATTCCCACGCCCTTGCTTATTTGACTACTAGTGGTATGTATTTGTCCATAAATTCCCTTGTGAAGTTCTCCCAAGTCTAATGGGTCCCCATGATGACCTATCAACGTTCAATCATCTTTCACCAACTGCGAGTTGGTCTCGATAGAAGGATTATAGCAAAATGAACTCTTCGCTCATTTAGGTAGTGTAAAGTATTGAATATATCTTCCAGTCTCTTTACATACTCCTCCATCTTTCTATCATCCAACTCTTCAAGAAATTTTTGAGGATTGAAATGAATGAACTGCTCTAGGGCTCGATCTTTTGCTGTCTCAGTGATAGCTCCTACTTCCTCACCTAGTTGTTGACCTTTTTGACCAATTCCCGATCCCCTCTAATTTACAAGATCTACTAGCTAATTATTTGAAAGAGTTGGTGCAACCTCTTTTTTATGCATGGCTTGAGAGTAAATAGGTATCTCTCAACTTAGAGACCATCACTCGAAAGGTCTCTCTCATCGTCCAAGAGGTCAACCTCGTTGCTTGGGAGGTCTTCCCTCACCATTCAATCATAAGTGGAATATGTACATTGGAACCTTCTTGAGACGCCATCAATTCCACCAACTCTTCCAAGCTTCTAAAAGAAAATATGAAGAATAATTAATGAAATAAAATCAAACCAGTAAACACACAAGTCTTAATGATTCTATGATAACAATAAAACCTCAAGAACGTCCTATTGTACACATTTTTATCTCCTTAACACCAACTAATCACAGTCATCTTCATTTCTCAAAGTACATAGAAATTTCCTAAATACACATAGTATCCAAAATTCTTACTCAACTCTCCTAAACAAATGATCAGTCATAAATCCTAATAATACCCACATGATATTCAACGCCTAAGTCATCAATAACCTAAGCTTAAATATTTGTTAACTCATTCATATCTGAAACATTTCCACAGTCAAACTCAACTCTACTATCCAAAAGTTCCATATCCAAAGATCATATTCTAGCGTTGCTTGTGCTTTCCAAACCTAAACCCTGATATTACCTTGTAGTGCCTGTACTCAGAATAGCACCTAAGCTGAGGTACTACTTTAGTTCAATCTTAATTCAAGCCCATAAATAAGTAACATAATCAATAAGCCCCTCAAATTTTATTTTTTTTTAAATTTCATCAAAAACATATAGCAGCGGATTCCAAACTTAACCAGCCTCATCCAATCACAAGGTACATAATAATTTACATGCTTTAAGCCATAACTCAGTCTTACATGTCATAGCATTTCTAACACAAAGCTTAGCATTTACAAAAACCCATATGCATATAAACACTTCCATTCTATTGCAAAATCCCATTCATCAATCCAACACTAAAATCCAAGTTCTTCACCTAATCCTATCTGAGAAAATTAAGGTAAATTGAGGGGTAAGTCTAAAGGACGTAGTGAGGGATAATTGTAATCACATGCTATAGAGATCTATCGAGGATGAATCAACTCAATAGATCATAATTTAACGGTTAAATAGAAACATATCAGAGTGCAATCAAATAATTAAGAAATGGTTAGAAAATTTGAAAATAATCAATCAATCAGACTACAATCAAATACGATCAAAAATAATCAAAATACGATCGAAGGATCAGAATATAATCAAATATTGAAATAGTCTTATATTAATCAAACTGAACTAAACTTATTCTAATGTATCAAAACAAACTTATACTAATTAACCAAACTTACCCAGGCATAACTACTTCGAACAAAACTTATAAAAATCAAATAGAATTTACCCGATGGGACAACCCAGTATAAAACTTACCCAAACACAATAACTTGGTACAAAACTTACCCAAGCATAACTTGGTACAAAACTTACCCAAGCATATTAGCTTGGCACAAAACTTATACAAATCAAACAAAACTTACTTGAACATGTCAACCAAGTACAAAACTTACCCAAACACGATAACCTTGTACAGAACTTACCCAAGCATAGCTTGGTACAAAACTTACCTAAGCATATCAACTTCGTACATAACTTACCCGACCGACACAACTCGGTACAAAACTTACCTAAGCATGACAACTTGATACAAAACTTACCTAAATATGATAACTTGGTACATAACTTACCCAGGCATATCAACTTGGTACATAACTTATTGCTGACAGAACAAATCAATGACATACTAACAAACTAACTTACCCAAGCGTAACAGCTTGGTACATAACAAATTGCTAACAGAATAAATCTATAATACCATTCAAACTTAGACACAAATAATTGAATGGATAGATAATAGAACAATTGGATAATGGAACCGTTAAATAACAGAATGATTTCAATGACAGAACAATCAGATGGCCTATAACAGAAAAAAGTTTTGGACGCTAGAACATATAAGAAACAAAAATAGATATAAATAAAAGTTAAGTTGGTAAACCATCATAGGGGTGCAACAATTTACGAGTAAGCTTTAAACAAAGCAAATACAGGTTGGAAACCCCCATAGGGATATTCAAACTAAGTAACAAATACAAATCAAAATTTAATACAATTCAGATTTCAAATGATCTTATTATGGTACAGAAATAGAAAACCAACATAGAGGCTTGTCATAATTTACAAATAGTGAGAAAAAGGTAACAAATTAGCATACCGTCACAAGGGTTTAGATAGCAATAATGAACGATAACCAGATCGAATGTCTAGTAATAGAACCTCATAGGATTCATGTAGCAATAATAAATGTCAATTAGATTGGATATCAAGTAATAGAACCTCATAGGGTTTGATCATCAATCAATAACAGGAACAATTGCAAGGACATGTATCAGATCAACTAAACCACACAAGGTCCAATACTTACACATGTATACAATTTAAACCCATTTTCAACCATTTACCCAAATTTCTCATTATTGGCAAGGAATTTTCACCATCAACCCAAATGCATGCAATCATTATGTTGAGATAAGCAATTTGTCTCTCTGCCACCACCGCTGCTGTCCACCTCCACTGAAAAACTTCACCATCACCACCAGAATATGCTCCACTACTCTACGAATCAAACCCCTCAAACAATTTTAGATTTCGATGTCATTTGGCCGGTCAATTGGCCAAAAAATTAAAATCTCGCCACCAATGCCGCTGCTCGATTTTCTTCAAATTACTTCACTGTTGGTGGTCTGTTTTTGTCATTCAAGCTACCATTTTGATCCTTGAGTCAAGCCAAAGAAATCCCAATAGTTAAACTTGAGCTTCAATCACCAAAATGAAGATATCCATTACCACCACCGAGGCCACGACTTTGAGCTCTAGTTTTGGCCACCTTGTCGGTCAGTTTTTTTTTTTTTTTTTGGGCGGAGGGATGGTTTATTTGTGTTCCTTGAGTTGAGAGAAGTGAAATGGTATATAGTATGGTGGGTTTTGTTGTTTGCTAGGGAAAGTGGCTGGAGGAGGAAAACAATAGACTTTGGTGAGAAAATAAAGAAATATGGGTCTGTTTTGATATATATAGAGTTGAACTTTCAAAAATTGCAATTTCACTCTCCAAACTATAGCTCAACCTTCAATTAAATCCTCTCAAGTTTTGAGTGTCTTCTTTTTAGTTCCAAGACTATTTATTCCCTCACGTTGACTCCTTTGACCAATAATGATCCCACTTTAACCCACAAAATTTTCAAATGTTGGTCAATCAAGTTTTCCTCAA
>JACGDI010005405.1:48957-94586 GCA_014898725.1 Jacaranda copaia | reverse complement strand
GAAATCACAAATTGAGTTAGAAGTGTAGCAATGTGATTTCAGAATACCTAGGTTAGCACTTCAAATCACAAATCCTAAAAGAATATTACTTTGGCTTCATCGAGCCCCTCATTAAGATCGAGTTGTGAAAATACAAGCTAGAAATCAAGGGGAAAACAAATTATTAATGCGTACCCAATAAAAATAAAAATTAAAGGGCTGCTTATAATAATGAATCGTGCCTTGATGAATGATGAGTGATGCGTCGACTTAATCATAGCTATCTAATATCTATTAATATCAAGCATTATGCATTCATCACTTTCATTGATGGATAGGATCAATCCCTGTTTGGTTTGGCTGGCTTACAAGGTAATCTGACCCTAGCTAAACCAATTTTGCAGGTATTGGGATGCTTTTATAACTGTTCAGACTCATAGGGCCAATTTGTAATATGAAGAATAATGCCCACGCAGCAGCCAAACAAAGACCTTCACAGCCACAAATATTATCCACAAACTGCCGGAAATAATCCTCACAATTTATTCTCAATTTAAAATGTCACAGAAAGCATGAAATCATGAACGCAAAACTGGGTTTGCAATCATCGAGTAAGCCTTCTAAAGCATACACAAACTCAGGATGACAGTTTAATTACTTGTAGAATTACAAAATAGCATTAAAACCCAACTTGTTGAGGAGCGGCAATAGTATTTACTTCTAGAAGGGAGTGTTCCCACCGGAGGGTGAGGACATCACAGTAAGGATGTCAGTCACAGAAGCCATAGCGCTCAGAGCAGCTTTAAGAACATCTTGAGAGCATCCTGGTTTCACTATGGAACGCACCTGGAAAACAAAGGAAAAGAGAGATTAATACAAAGAAAATATATGCTAAATAAAAGATATAACATGATTATGAATATGCCGGGGTCAAATGATGCTAGAATAGAAAATGACACAAATGGAGAAAAGTAGAACCTTGTCGAGGTGCTCCTGCAATTTCTTGACGCGGCCCATGTAATCCTGATCTTCAACACAAAGAATTACAGCCTTAGCATCAGCATCAGGACCGTCAAACTGAAGGGGTCCTGGATTTCTGTAGACATCTTCCATCAAAAACTTTATTGCATTTTGTCTTAACAACCTGGCCAACAAAATCAACGCTGACTTAACTGAAAAGCACCAGATTAGTAATGTTTCACCATGGATAATAGGGTCGGAAGTTAAAATAAATGAAACCCAAAATTATATTTCGGAAACCAGTCTCAAGCTTGACACTGTAAGCATAAGAGAGCCAAGCAGCACATACTCATAGGCCCTGCCCTTCAAATCTACAATTGCTGGATGTAAAGCTGGTTTTCCAAGGGCTGATGCCCCTTGACAACGACCATAACGCTTAACAGTCATCATAGCCTGAGAGGTTGCAAATAAAAATTATAACTTTCTTACTAAGTCTTCGCAGATTTCCAAGAGAAGGAAAAGGGCAAATAACCAGGTGAAAGTAATTGCTTTGTTGAATTAACCTCCTACCAGGTTATTGCCATGAATAATAAGCCGTAAGAATAGGAATCATACTGTTATAGGAGCAGCACCACAGCGCCACTTGTTCACAGGATTCTTTAAGTTGGTTACAGTTGCCATATAACCATTCAAACCAGCAGCAATTATGTGATAGCCGATATGACCAAGCACCTATAATAACAAGATTATTACTTTTGGGCTAACAAGTTCACATTTCATTAGAAGAGAAAAACTCTAAAAAGTAAGTATACAAGCATCAATTGGATGGGATGGTCTTTTCTAAGAATTGATTTTGTGAGAAAAAAGTGAAAATAAGTAAATAGAAATGAAATGTGAAACTGAATGTATGTTTGCATGTATTATTTTGGGGAGAAAAAACATAATGGTGACATGTAATGTGATTTTATTTTGTTTCTCTTGACATTGTGTTTGTTTGGATGGATATTTTGGGGGATTTTTCCAAGGAAAGTTGTTTGGTTATACATTTACTAAAAACTTTTATAGCACCCTTTTTTTTAATTCACATACACACACGCACTAGGGGTCATTCGAATTTGAACCCCAAACCTCACACATATAAGTGTGAGACTAGTGTCATTGTGCCAAGCAAACAATTGCCCAAAATTTTCTTCCTGATACTTGACAATTCTTAATTACACCACACATTCGCTTGTATAATATATGTATACAATATATTTTTACATATATGTATTTATGAATATATATTTTTATGTTTATATAAATAATTGTTTTATTTATAAATAGTTTTTTATTTATATCCGCATATATATTCATATAGCACACATTTATTAAGACATATATACATTTTTTTTTGGCATATATGCATATGTACATATAGTCAAAAGTTCTTCATTCTCCATTGTGGTGTTCTGTATCTATACTCTCCACATGTCTTTTCTTTTCAAATATTGACGTTTACTAAATTTATGAAATAAAATTATTTGTTTGTGTCATTATAGTTGCATTATTTAGTAAACTCTAGTATTTTGTCCGCCCAAATCTCGCTTTTTATCATGTAAATATTTAAGTTGATGTCTACATTATTATTTTACTTACAGCATAAATCATCATCATCATCATTGCTATTGTACATTTTAATGTTGTTTGATGGTAATTTCTTTTAATTAATTTCTTCTATTAAAAGTTCGTGTATAAGAAAATATTAACAATTTTAATATTGTTTTATTTAATATTTATTAATTAAAACTTATTTTCAAATTTAAAACAATCTATTTTACTTTTACAAAAAACCAAAAAACGAAAACAAGTAAAAGTAACAACAAGATGTCGCTCATGACATCTTCTAGGCCATGTTACAGAAATGAATTTCCGAAGTTTTCCAATGAGAGACCAAACAAATGAGTTCCTCTAAAAAAGTACTCAAAGATGCATGTTTTAGAAAATAGGCTGCCGTTCAATTGCAGCCATAAAGTTTCCACCCTCCCAAATTTTTTCTCACCAATTAGAGCAAGGATGTGCTATGGAACAGAATTCAAGCACCAAAAAGAGAGCACGCACACCACATCAGCCAAAGGTGTAGTCATGAGAGACTGCCCTGCTGATGTTAGTGTCAACATTCCCACCATCCCTGATCACTAGCTCTAGACATACCAACAGAAACCAAAAGGCTAGGATTAAATCAAAGGCAAAACTTACATAGGCATAGTCACAATCAAATTTTGATGGCAATGATCCCCGAGCTTGATAACCGAAGAAATGGCAAATTGCATTGAATTTCTTTCCCTTGTAGGTTCCTTCTTTCTGCACAAATACACAATGAGATCTAGCAAAATGCCAAGTTAAAAAAGAAACCAGTAAACTGAGAAGAAAATCAAAATTGAATCTCCATAAAGACAATATAAGGAAGAGTTTGAGCTTGACAGCAGAAGTGGCAGATATTATCAACGCAGCCAAAATCTCCCTAGTTAAGAATGAAGAATAATATTAGTTTCTAATGGATAATGGGGGAGTGGAGAGAAGGTTACCAGTCGCTTGTTCATTTCTGCTTCAACAAGATGAGCTAGGAGCTTTTCAGTCTCAATCTGTTGAGGTAAGAGAAAAAATTAAAAAAGAAAAAAAGAAGTTAAAAGTTATTCCACCTTATGCATAGATAAACTAAGCAAATTCTATTAAAGTACCTGAGATAGCTGTGCAGAGTCATCAGATTCTGGGTGAAGAAGAAGCTGCAATACCATATTAACTTTGGGGTAAGCAGGATACAATCAGATTAAATAAAACAATGAAATGCATTATAACATACCTGTTTTCTTATAAATGGAGGCAGGAATTCGAATAATGCAGATGCCCAAGGTGACAGTTGAGGAGAAATATTATCAGCAGAGACACCTTGCCTGAGCAAACCATGAATTTCCTGGGAGGTACAAAATTTTGATGTGGATGCAGGATAAATTCATACAAATGTAAAAGACACTATCACATAAAACTCTGGGCTCTTGACATCCCAGTTTCTTTTTAAAGAACCTAAGCTCTCAACAGCAATTTATTTTGGATCAAGGAAAAGAAAGGCAGAATTTGGTTATCTAAATTTATGTTCCAGAGTGGGGGCAGGGAATGGAGCAAGAGGATAAAAAAACTTAAGAAACCAAAGCAGAAACCAGCCTCAATTTACCTGCAACAGAGCATAAACTTCAGGAATGCTTTCAATAAGCCCCTCTGGCAATAGGATGACACCATGATATTTATCTGAAAAGAAAGGGTTTTAGGAGGCAATGGTAGCCACAAGCACTATAACACCAGTAAGAGCTCCCTGGTGTATCCTACCTTGTTCACTCCTTGCTTGAATTGCATCACATATTTGTTTTGTGATGTCAAAAAGTGTAAGCTTAGATGCAGCCACCTCTTCGGCAAGAATGACCTACAAGAATGGTCAAGCCCTCTAAAATACAAGAACAGACATATATCTTGAAGATCTACTTTTCTAACAGAAATTTCCAATCAAAATGGAAAGAAAAAGAAAAATGGGGGGGAAGAACAAAGGAATGGACGCAAACCATATTGGGATGAGATTGGAGCGTGCATTCCAGTGCAACATGAGATGCCTTCCGCCCCATGAGTCGGATGAAATAATAATACTGCAAGTAGAGAAAGAGAAAAAGAAAGGAACAAAGGAAATAAGAGTCTATAAATTAAAAATAAACATGAAAATGAACTATGCACTATATACATGTCTTTCAAAGACAAAAAGGCAATAGCGGATAGCCAATGGGGGAACTATAGGGATTTCACATGAAGAAGTTTTTATATACTTAAGGCAATAACAAAAAGTCACTTTATTTGTTGTAAAAGATGATCGAGCGCATCAATTCAGTGGCAAATGAAACATGCATGAAACCTGTCACCTACCTTTTCTGCCGAGAGCGCATCAATGCAGACATTGCTAATCAGCTGGGAATTAACCTGAAGTAAAAAGAAGTCTTTATACCAATTACTTTCCAAGAAAAGAAAGGACTTTAACTTTTTAATGTTTTACAAGGGCTTTTATTTTAATATGGAGTTCCCGGTTGTTCAATGATTTGATAACCAAAGTGAAGATGACCTATGACGAAGAGATATCAAACTAATCCATCAAAATCATAGCCAAGGAAGCCAAATGCACATAAATGACATGCCATTTTGAAAAAGAAAATGAGGAAATACTGTTCATTTACACTAAGTTAACACAACACAGTTGTCCGTGTATAGTACTTCAAATGTTCATGAATAATGGAGGAAACAGAAAAGATGGCCAGAAAAGAGAAAAAAGTACTAAGCTCACATTACGATCACATCTCAACCTCATAGATGGAATGGGGAGGGAGGGGCCAGAGTAAGAAAAAGCAAACCAAGCAATAAAAAAATAACGAATAGCAGTGAAAAGAGCATATAGAAGAAATTGGCTGAGAAGTATATTACCTTACATATTGTGTCAAAACCCACATTTGTCTCAACAAATTGGTTTTTAAGATCTCCATTTAAGGTAACAGGAACACCAACTACCTGAAGAAATTAATTGAACACTTTGCTCAGCAATGGCTTAAACAATGCCAAAACCCAAATTAAAGCAACAGGTATGCCAAAATAGGTCAAAACTTGATGGATAATAATATATTATTGATGTAAGATAATTTGAAACAAAGATGTTTAGTGACCAACTAAAAGATAAATCTGAACCAGGCAATATATTTGATCAAACAAAGAGTGCTACATGATATACCTTTGTCAGGCACTTCCTTTCAGCAAAAGTTTCTGCGAGCTGGGCAGCGTCAGTGTTTGATGTCACACCTTCAAAAACAAAACATGGAAATGTCACAAGACTGACACTATATATAGCCTGGCATATCATAAACTTAAAGACAACAAGGATACCTCCAATAATGACAAGAGCGTCGAGCTTCAAAGCTATGCATGCATTAAGTGCTGCATTCACTTGTTCAGTTGTTCTAATTTGATCTTGTGTCCGTCCAAGCAAATCATAACCACCTTACAGCATCAATGCAATCAGTATAAGTTAATTTTAGAAATTTAACTTATATGTCATTGTTCCTACCTTGATTTTTGTAGGTTGCAAGAATCTCATCAGTAACCTCTAAGGTTCTCTGTGCAAATAAACCCTCAGAACCTCCTGGTAACATAAACATGTGAAACTTTAACCTGTTAATCTTCACTAAAAGAAAATGCAATCATCTGCCACAAAAGGGTGACTCAAGCCAGGAAAGGTCTCGACTGTGGTTAACAATTGATATATAAACAAGGAAATACATAATAACTAACTGGCTGATTAACCAGACAAAAGTATAACAACACAAATCCAAAACTTCGATGCCAAACCAATAAAATTAAGATAATGGAATTTTGTACAGGCATGCAACCACATACAGGGCAGAGAACCCCAACCATAAAAGATCTAAAGGAAAAAAGGGAACATCATCAATCTAAGAAAAGAGGCTAGGATCCTTACCCAAAAATCCGAGCAAAACACTTTTGGGATTGTGCACTTTTATAGCTTCATGAAGACCCCAAATAACATTATGTCCTCCGGGAGATTGTCTACCACAGAAAACCACTCCTACCCTAAGACAGAGTAAAGAGAAGTGAGCACATGGTAATTTTGATTTAGTGGAGGAGGCACAAACCTAGTTCAGCATAAAGCTGAAAGACAAATGTTCTTCGCTATAAAAATTTGGGTTAACCAAATATGATTAGCACATGGATTGATTAAGTAATAGAATTGAATATTCAGTCAAATATATACCTAACTGAAGGATGATCAGTAATTATTTGAGCATCAGGAACCTTAGCAGTTGCCCTGAGGAAGTGTGCTAAAGGTTGACCATAAGTGTGAGGAAAAGACCTACTTATGGTGTGGGCACCTGAGGGATCTGCAGCTGTGGTTGCATCACCAAACTCCACACGGACTGTAGTTCCCTGCTCAATTCAATGACAGAGGTTGTACAAAAATGGATTAACAAATTAGACAAGGTATCAACGTCACACAAGAATAAATAGTAAAATCAGCATGAGTGCCTTTTGCATAAATTTACAAACAAGGCAAATTTGAGGTGTCTAAACTAGAATTGACTACTTTACGTGCAGAATATAATCAAATTACTGTAGTAGGCTCAAGCTAAGCCAACAACTAGATTGCTCAAATGGCTTTAAAAAGCTACAGCACTTCAAAGCCAAGAAACAAAATTTGGAATTTCACCTCAGAATATGTAAAGATAATTGTCGGTAAACCAGAGACTTAGATTAAACTGAAGAAAATTAAAATTTAATTCGAAATTTACTCCTGGGACGTACTTTGTCATGCCAACCACCCTCTATCGTCTATGGAACATACGAGCATCAACTAATAGCCTTTGCACAGGATTATAGCATTCATATTAACAACACCAAAGGCAAAAGGGCAACACTGCAAAAGCTGAACCTATGTTATTTGCAATTCTCTGGCAAAATGTACCAAAGAAGACGGTCTCAGGGGCAGTAACAAGTGAAAAACTGAGTTTCTCCTTCTGCCAAAACAACAAAATTTGACTGAATACAATCTTAAACATCCAATAGCAAAAATCAACGGTCCTAAAGTTCACAGTTCTTTACATTCATCCTACCGAATATAATATCCTCCTTGTTCCGGGGGACAAAAAACGTACTTCACAATACAATACTGCATAAAAACAAGGAGAGACATTGCATCCAAAAATGCACGAATAAAACAAAATAAAACGATGCAGCATAATCAACACGAGGGATCTATTTTCCTGAACGTTAGCACGTAAAAGTAACACTGGATTTATCAGCCGCACAAGAGTGTCTTTGCCAAACCTCAATCCTGAAAATCAACCCTCCAACCATAACATGAACATGAAATAGAGCTAAAAGGAACAACAGCATGACATGATTTAAAAGACACCAGATTTCAGAAAAACAAAAAAACAAAGGACAGAAGATCAGAGACCTGAAGGCAGGGCGGGAGTTCTGGTTTGTACTGAGATCGAAGCTGTTGCAGATCAGAAAGTTCTCTAGGTATTCCGTAGTCAGAATCCATCTACTGATACGATTTTCTCTGCAGTTCCCAACTCTGAAATCTCTGCTGGTGATAATACACAATCTCACCTACTACTTCACACTGTTTTTCTTTTCTCTCTCACGAAAATGTGAACATATATATATGTGTGTGTGTAACACACGGTAAACGGCGGCAATACCAACGAAGCCACCTGTTTTAAGTTTAACCTTCAGCTGCCCTTTGTTTTCATGTGAATAATAATAATACTATGCCCTTCTCATAGTCATTGCTCTCTAAATAGTAAATAGATTACGATGCCCTCCAATCACTTTGATGTTTAAATTTTAAAACATGCAATTCTGCGGCTTAATTATCGTTTAAGGATTGTTGCAAAACAATTTAAAAAACAAAGAATGTTTTGACGAATTGCAAATAGTATTTTATTTTTAATTTTTTAAAATAAATAATATTTTACTCAATTTTTTTCAAATGTTTTCAACTTCCTTACTATTATTTTCAAATAACTTCAATTTTTGGTTATTATTTTCAAATACTTTCAACATTTTATTTTTGTTGTCAAATATTTTTCAACTTATGTTGCAATTTGCTCGACAATATTTTATAATTTTTTATTTCTCCAAACAACTTGCAAGGAGTAATGATGGGGACTAAAATTTTTGAACTTTTCTGGAATTTATATTTTATTTAAAAAATAGGAGTTGGATTAGTCTGGCAACAGCTGAAAATGATAAATTTAATTAAGCATAGCGATGCCTTATCTTAACAAGTTATTGGCATTTCATTGGCGCAAAAACATTTGTGGCAACCACCTGCTTTCTGAGTTCTAACTAATGTAAATTAACTTTTAGATTAATACAAAAGCAAATGTTATTTGATAATGACGGGACGCAAGTTTGGTGAGTTGCGGTGGGCCAAATTGGGGGAGGACATTTTTGTAATTTGGACTCTCGGACCTTTTCACCTGTCTTTTATGAAAGGATATTATCGTCCCATAGAATATGCCGATTCTTCAAATAGATACCGTAAGGAGCAGAATGGTAGAAGCCATTTTCATGCTGTTACGTAATAATTATTCATGAATATTCTAAATGGAAGTCTTCCACTTTTTTCTTTCTTCCTTTCTTTTTTTGCTTTTCGCCCCCTCTTTCTCTCTCTCGGCGCACTGTGTACCCAAGCTGCGAAACAGCAAAGGCTAACAATGCCAACTAAGGGTGATGTTTGAATATAATTTTTGTTTGATTTTATTATTTGTTTATTTTGTATTTTAGGAAAATAAGTGTTGAAAGAATTCTGGGAGAATATGAATTAAAAGTTGGGAAATGTGATTGAGGTTTGGTTATGTTTTTTTAGAATAGTTAAAAAATGAATTTTGGAAGTTATTATTTGTTTGGTTATGTTTGAATGAGATATTTCATAATATAAATATCAAATCAATGCCTTTATGTTCGTATTTGAGGGTAAAATTTGAGTTTAATAATTTTTTTAAATGTAATAATAGTAGTAATAATAATAATAATAATAAAATATATTGTGTGTATATACATACACACACATTGTGGAATAGGAAAATGAAGGGTGGCGTCTGTGATGCTAGCCAAACAAGATAGGGGCATTTTGGAGTGTGAAATAGTAAGATATAAAAAATAAATAAATCAATCAATTGCCATGTTTCATTCCAAGAAAACGTTCCCAAACAAAGCCTAAGAGTTTGTAAATAGTTTATTTTTGAAGAAACTAACAATCGTCAGCACGCAGGTCCTGTGTGCATACAATATATTTGAATAATGATATTATTTATATATATTTTTATATTTATTAAACTAAAAATTGACATGCATGTAAAATATTTATTTATAATTTGCATAATTATGAAGATAAACAATCATAAAAAGTGAATTTTATGGTCCATTACTAGATTAAAACAAGAATCCTTAAAATATTGAGTTTAACTTATGATTAAAAAAGTTTTTGAATAAATGGTGGTTATTTTGATATGTAAATCTTATTAAATATATAGAATAAATAGAAGGGTAAATTCGGTATATTTAAAATTTGGTATCATACCTTTCATTTTAAACACAAAAGAGGCTTTCCTTTTATTATAATATAGATTAAAAATTATTGAAAAATTACAAACAAAATTGTAATTTCATAGTTTAATACTCACTACAATTTTTTAATTTCAAAAAGATTTATTATTATAGCATTCAAAACTATAAAAAAATATTATTTACCTAAAATATCCTCATAAGATAAAAAAAATAATATACATATTTTAAAATTTTTATTAATAAACAATGCGAATAATTCCTACTACCTACTAACTGCTCCTCTATTCAATCTCTATAACCCATTACAATTTATTCCTTCACTATTTCTCCCTCTTCTCTTTACTCATAACTTTTTCAATCAACAAAATTAGATTGACAATTTATTTCATAATTTCTTTATGATTGAAAATAATATTTAGTTATATAGAATTTCAATACATATTGATTTTTTTTATTTAATGGCAACTTTCTTGTAAAGTTTTATATAACCTTTTAATTATATTGTGATGACAACAAAATTTATTATACAAATTATCGAATTATTCTTTTTTGTTACACCAAATTAAAATTTTTCAAAATAAAAATACATTGCACTCAAAAAATATTTTGCATGCAGAGACCGTATGTGACAACCACTAGTATTAAAAAAAATGACTTTACACATTTAAATTGACAATTGCACATCAAAATTTAAATTATCAATTATACCCTTAATTTATAATTTAATTTTAAAAGTGCATTTGTCTCTCAATATAAAGTTACAAAACAAAAATAATATACAGAAAATATAATGAAGAAATTTATGAAAAGCATTAATAAACATAAAACTCAATTTTGAACTTCTACCTAGGAATTATTTGTCATATACAAATTTATATTAATCAATAATTAATATTATATATTATTCAATATGATTATTTTTAAAAGTACGTTATTATTTATCTACACTGTATAAAAAATTAAGGACTCTACTATTTATAATTATAATTAATATCAATAATATAAAATAAATAAATAAGTGCACATAGAGACAGCGTGTCACGGAAACTAGTATTCATAAACACCAACCCTAATAATCACTAACACAAGGCTTAGGACAGCATAAGGCAATCATAGACCTCCGTTTTACAACTAAAAGAGTTTAAGATGAGTACTCTGTCTTAAAAAGAACAAAGAAAAAAGGAACAAGTACTTAGAAAACCAAGTGAAAACACCTATTCCCAACTCTCCACCTACACAAGTAGTTTTATTGTAATTTCTATCTATCAAGGAGGGAGGAAGGAAGGGTCGTGAAACATCTAGCAACGAACCATGGACAAAGAGACTCATCCCAGAAGTCAGTCAGGTCATAAGACTAACTTCCGTATTATATAAACTCAACTTCATCCTTGATCTTGAAGCTTTGCATCTCTTCCCCATCTTAAATGAAAGGAATACAACCCTGAAAACGTTACTTCCTGCCTTTCTTGGAGCTGCGCTTTCCCACTCTGGGCTGGCCACATTTTCCAGAAGAGCCACTTCCAGAGTTGACAGTAGCTGGCTCGGAAGAATTAACAGGTATATGATGCCCAGGAACCCAAGCAGGGAACCCAACAGCAGGGATTCTGCACGATTTGGTATACACATCTTTTAGTATACATATCATTGATCCTCAATCTTTTAGCAAGGATCAAAAGGCTAAAATTAATACATATATAAAAAGAATAAACAAGCAAGTAGCAAATAAATGACCAGGCTCTATAAGAATGTTTCTAGGAGATGCCAAGATCTAATAAAGCTAATAGCATTGCCATTGTAGAAGCAGCTTGAAGCACAGGGAATTAGATAGTCCGGCACCACCCGACAATGAATATTCAATACAGCCCATTGCAGAATTGAGGGATGAAAATAATAATTATAATGCGTGGATATTGCTCTGTAGGGATTCCACTATGAACTACATATACAATTCATTGGCTTCAAGCAAACTTTTGTAAATTGTAGCTAAGAGAGTCAGATAAAGACTTGTTTAGCAAAAGAAAGAAGAAAAGAAAAGAGAAGAATTGCAATGGCTCCATTTGTTTGCTTGGGTTTCCTAGGATGTTTTCCAACTTCCAAAACAGTACAAAACAACATGACACATTCCCAATCCCGCTATACAAAACAGTAAAAAGCTACCCAAAATGCCATCCCAAAATACTATGCACACACACATATATATACACCAATCATTAGAACTACACAAATACATCAACAATTAATATAAGAAAAAATTAATTCCACCTGTCTAAGATGTCACATCACCATTAAAATTTGTCTCCTCCCAAAACATTTACAAACTAACCATTTCATCCCAAAATATTCTCCAAACATCAGGCCCCCAAAACAAAAAAGAACAAACCTCACATCTCCCCAACCTACTAGGCAAAACACGTTCTCTCAAAACATCCAACATACAACCAAACAGGTCAAAAATTCTCAGTTCACATTGATAACAAGATAAGGAGATGAGCTTTGAAGGGAAAAGAGCCAGCAGTAATGATACTCCCTGTTTTGTAACTTATATCTATTTCCTACAAAACACTTCATCACTTCGGATTTCGGGACTGATTCATTGCAAGTTATGGAATAAAACAATCTAATGGCAGCACAAGAACTTAGTATTGATCAATATGGTGTAAATTACACTAATATGGAATCCCTACAGAATCATAACAGGAATATCCTAATATGCTAGAAATAGAGAAGCACAACACACAGCGAGCTCAAAGTCCTTACCCAACAGGAGCACAGCAGACTCCTGCTTGGTCATGGATGCATCAAATGCCGTATTGTTGTGCAAGGAAAGCCTTAATGCTTGATTCTCAGCAACATAGCACTGGAGCAAAAACCCCAGCCTCTTGCATTCTGCTTCGTAATATTTGCTCTTCATCTCAAGATCCCTCACATACATCTTCTTCCTTTCTCGGGATCTCACCGCTGCATCCCTATTCCTCATTTGCCTGTAAGAACATATAATGTAATAATCAAACTCACTCCCATAATCTCTTCCTTATAAGAAGTGCCAAACAGAAGCCCAATAACAAACTAGTCAATGCTACAGAAAAAGCACCCCAACAGACAACAAAAGACCATGTAAAACGTAGGCGTGATACCAGCACTAATCTAAGTACAGGACTTATATCACTCCATAGACGAAATATGTGACATTTGGTGCTAAAACTCATATCTTCTGCACTTTTTTTTAAAAACATTGTAAGTACATTATTAAATATGTCTCAATTCAGCAATAAGGCAGATTGTTCTTGTAGCATATATCCAATTGCATACAATCAACAACATACCAACATCAATTTCAAGCAGAAATTCAAGATCAGATGTAATACCTTTTCCGTTTTTTAGCAATGGGATCGTTAGAGTCATCATCTACAACGTCAACGATGGTATTCTCCTTCGTCTGCGGAACATCTTCGCCATTCTGACAAGAGCTGTCCTCCTCTTTCTCCCTACACTCTTCATCCGTCCCAACCGCCACCGACTCGGGGCTGGTGGAGGACTCCTTAGACCGATCCGATCCGGACCCAGATTCCTTAAATTCATCCGCTGGTATATTCTGATCTTTCTCCTCCGGATCATTCATAAGGTATTGCTCTATGCCATCAATGGACAAAGACCAACCCGAATTGGGTGAAGTGGGGAACCCATGGGCAGCTGGCTGATAGCAGAAATCGAAATTCAGGTCATCGGGTAAATTGTTTAACAGATGGTCCCAATCGATGATTAGTTCATCTTCTCCAAATCCACGATCAACCATTTACTCTCAACTGACGACAAACAGGAACTGATCGAAGATGAGAAAACTAAGATAAATAAAAAAATTTAAAAAAAATTGTCTACACAAGAAAAAGTTCGGGTTTTCAGGGTTTTAATGGTGCCGTGGTGCCCGAGGACACCTGCGCGGATGTTTCCGCTTGCTTCGAGGGTAAGGAGAAGCCGCGGATGATCTGAGCCGTCGACGTTACTTGGATCAAACTATGGGCATTGACTTTGTGCTTGGGCGGAACACATCATTCAACCAATCAAAACTTGATTTTTCATAATGGCTCCACGTGGTGCAGTGCACCCACAAAAAAGCCGTAAGTGTGTCAATTCCAAAATATTTAATTATGTTTTGGGGAAAATAAATTTAGAGAGTAGAATTGGGAAAGAAGATGAATATATATTTATATTTTATGAAAATATTTAGTACATTTTGTTTATATTTTTGGAGATAATTTTTTTGATAATAATAATTAAATTAATATTTTTTATTGAATTTTTTTGGAGAAAAAAATTAAATAATATTTTATTATTGTAAGAATAGTAATAAAATAGGTATTATATATATATGAAAAACAGAAAAAAGAGAAAGTTTCTGGAAATAATAAATGATGAAAAATAGCATTTTAGGAAAATTTATTTCACATTTTAAAAGAAAAATAGAACACTCCCTTTGCTTTTGGAACTGTAGACTAGAGTCGTAATTTTAGTGAAATTAAAAAAAAAAAAAAAAAAAGCGCTCTTGGGGAATACTAGCAAATTATTAGGAGCAAATTACGGACCTCATACTTATATCAAATATATAGCTATGCCTGTAATATGTCTAATATAATAATATTTACATTTGCTAACTTTAATATCTTTTTATAAATTGTCCTTTTCATCCTATCTTCGCTATCAAAGAAAAACAAAACAAAAACAAATGGTGCCATTTAAAATAAATTAAAATAATCCAATTTTACCCTCAACATATTCAGATTTGTTTGATTGAAATGATAAGGTGGGATACAATATTTTTATCCTATCTTATCAGTAATTTGGTTAAAGTGACAATAAACACTCAAATTCGCACACAAATCAAAAGTTCGTATTTATATGTAAAATTCTTATGATAAATTAATCTATCATCCCCTAAGTTTATTTATCATACCAACTAAATTATACCACAGTGATAAAAAATACACAAATTATTACATGATAAATAATCATAAAATAACTTAAAAATTCAACTAAACTAGCCTTATATAATTTAATGACGAACTTAAAACTCCCCATAGTTTTGTATATATGAGGTTTGAAATTTAAATTTTAATGAATTCTTAACATGCGTAGCATGTAAGTATCAAAAATAAAAAGTCTATAAAGTAAGATTATAGTGAAGAGTGTCATCCTTAGTGTATGCATCTCTTCTCAAAATTATGCTATTAAAATTGATTAAGCATGCAGACGTTTTCTATCCTGCTATTTGTTACTTCTGAAATTATCTTCTTGATTCTATACCATGAATTAGAATGGGAAAAAAAAACAAAACAAAACAATATATTATACTTAAATTTCTTATAAGTAGATATAATTAAATTATTCTTCTAATCCCCTTAAAAGTCTAGATTACTACCTTTGCTTGTGATTGTCTCTGTAGAGCACCTTGCTCTTAATGATTATTACGAGGAAAGAAGAAAAAGTAGATGGATTATCAATCTTAATCTAATATATAAAGTAAAATGAAATTCAATCTTATTTTAAATATATTTCTTATGTGATAATGATGTAAATAAATTAATTTTGTTCATTTTTGTCATATAATATACATTCTATATTTAATATATGTAACTCCTTATTGTATATTTCTAAATTTCTCTTTTCTTCATGTCAGCATATTTTCATATATAATATATATGTAATTTTCTATATTAATTTTTGTAACGTTCTGTATTAATATCTAATTTTGTAACTCCTTATTATATTATCAATTTTATTCTTTTTACCTATATATGTCAACAAATATATCTGTATATACACTATTCTATATGCATATTTTAATATAAGAAGATTATATTTATTTATATTTTGTAACTCCATATTTAATTTTAACAGTATTCAATATATACATATATTAATATATAATTTATATTAATTTTTGTAATTCCTTATTTTAATATGATTTTTGTACTCTAAGTAATTGTCTAATAGTTTCTTTTGATACTTGTTATTTGGATTCTCAAATTTGAATTTTTGAATAATAATGGTGAGAATACATACATACATATATATATGTGTGTGTGTATAACCAGACATATATAACACTATTTGTCAATACAATTTATTGACGCATCTTACATAAACTAAAAATCTTAACAATAATTTATATTAAAAATATAAATTTACTATTTAGAAATAGAACAATATAATATTTATCTATTTTTTCTCCACCTCCTTGTGAGTTAAACTTTATTTAATTTTTCTTAAAAATGCATGTATCTTATGTTTATATTGTCTTTTTAATATCCTTAATTTTTATATTTATCAATTAGGATAAATTGGGGGAAAAAATGAATCTTGATTTAATTATTTTTTATAGGGTAATTTAAGTATTTTTTAAAATATTACATATATGTTAATATAAATATATGTATATGATGAGGTTAAAATTTTTTTTTACTAAATTTGATAAATATTTGGGCTAATTGGACCTGGTTGGTCGAATGATCAAACTGAAAAATATCCTTGAGTTGAAATCTATAATTATTAGCAAACGTCAGACTAGTCGAGGTATCCTCAGTTAAGGCACTCCGAAGCTCAAATTAATATTGGTTGAGTAGAGAAATTGAGCAGCCGAATAAGAATGTATAGTGAATAATAGCGTACCTCGAGAGTGGCTAGCAATGGGGCATTTTTAGTCTTCTCTAAGTAGATGATATGTCTAAAATGCCCCTATCAATTGTAAGAAGCTTTTGCCCTTGTATGATAGCTATAGGTCATTTCACATCCCTATACTATTTTAGGTGGTACCACCTCTTACTTTTCGAAATAGAATAGTACTCGAGAGGCGCATCTCCCGATAGGAGTAGAGGTAGAGGTGATATGGAGGTGGCATGCGCTATTAATGCAGGGGTATGCTACCTATCAAAATATTAAATGTGATAGAGATACGATTTAGTCTTGGGACTACCCCTATGGTTGACAATGGGTGGACTAGAGAAATAGTTTAAGGGAGTGGGTAGCTTAAAGCCTCTTGTCGAATACGATTGAGAACACCTCACTTGACTTGGGGGGTTTTGGTTGAGTGGCTCGGTCCGGGTTATTGCATAAGTGAAAAGGCGATTGGTCGACGACTCAACTGGGTTTTAGAGATGAAGTGGGTCTAGAAACGTACTTTGAAGTTGATAGCTGATGGGTTGGACTTGTTAGACCATCCCATATTAGTATATATTTGGTATTTACTAAAATTAAACATATAGTTATATGATAGAAATGTGGATAAGTTGATCTATCCAATTTTATCATATCAACGTATTTTTATATAATTCAATTTTATAATTATTGTTTAATTTTAGTAAATACTAATATATATATTTATACCAAATATATGTAATATTTTATAATAATTTTTTAACTTTTTTTATTAATATATAATTTTTATAACTCCGCATTATAATGTCTAATAGTTATATTTTATAATATAATTATGGATGAACACATATACATGTATATATATATAGTTGTATTTGTCAATGCAATTTAATTAATTTGTCTTGCTTCAATATACATTGGGCATATATAAACTTTTCATGTATGATGTATTATAGTAATATAGAACTTGGTATAAATTAATTTTAAATATTATATTATGTTATTCTGTAAATTATTTGTTATTTCATAATTTAACCTGTTAATTAAGTTAAATCATAGTTGAGACAATTTCGAGATCTAAGCCAAAAATCTCTAAAAATATATGAACTAAAATAATCTAAACATACAATTCATCACTCAATATATATATATATATATATATAAATGTTTTCTTTTTTCTCCCCCTCTACGTGATTATTCTCATGGTATGTTAAAACTTATTTTTTCTTGAAGATGCATATATGATAATGCTCATGTATTTTTCTAATATTTTAGTTTTTATGCTAATAAACCAAGATCTTTTATAAATAAAATAAAATTGAAGTCCCAATTTTATGGTAAGTTAATATTTTATCTTCTATTACTTAAGTTTATTTTTCAATGTTGAATTCTTTAATTTGTTGAAGCCAAGTCAATGTTAAGGTGATTCTTTTTCGTTTTATTTTATCTCCTACTATATTTTATGAATAGTTTATTAGGCTTATAAAGTGATCTAATATTTAGTTATTAATTTCTGTATAGAAATATGTTGACGCATGGGATTTGATTTGACGATACATAAATCATATTCAGATAAAATACAGTCATATATTATTTACATCATCAGTTATATTATATTAAATAAAATTCTTATCAATTTTTTAAGTGTTACATCTAAAATATTTATAAAAAAATATTAATATTTAAATTATAGAAAATATTAAATAAAATAAAATTTTAAATATAAATTTATTGCCCAATGCAACACGCGGGGTGATAGCTAGTTTTAGTTTGAAATCAAGTACAATCTAACTAAACTAAATTTTAAATTAGACATAAATTTATATGTTATATGAGTAATTGAAACTTAAAATCAACATGTAAATAATTAAAATACCTTTCACTTTTATTTTTTTGGAAAAAATTGAGAGCTTGATTGTTTACATTTTGGAGTATTTTGTCAAAATATTTTGACAAAATGATTTTTGGACAATGAAATTGAAAAATGTGATAATTATTTGTTTGTATTTTAAGTGGTAAATAGATAATATTTTGAGAGAAAATTATTTGTTTGGTTGTGTTTTGAGAGAGAACAAAATATCACATTAATAAATTTTTTGTTGGGTTGATATGGTAAAATTGATATTCAAAAATTATTTATGTATATGCACATATAGATTGGATAGGGGCACAAGAAATGAAATGATTAGGTATTGAAAAATAGGTAGAAAATAAAATGAGAGAATATTTTAAGTTTTTTAGGTATATTTTGAAAATAGAGTTGGCGAATGAATATAATTTATTTGTTTATATCTTAAAAGTTGATAAACAAATTGATAGTTGACAACCAAACAAATAAGAAGAGATTTTTGTAATTGGACACATAATATAAAGATACCGCGGTATAATGAATAAATCTCAATAAAAGCTTGTCTATATTTTGACAACCGACAAATGCTCTATCTGATACATTTCATCTAATACGGCAGAGATATTTCTTAATTAATGTTAATTTTAAGCAAAATAAATACAATTGGATATCCTACACAGATCTCTTAACATATCAAATAAACCTCAAGTTGGGTCTTCTTGTTAAACCAACTATTATTCATGAAGACAGTAAACAGCTCAAAACTCAAACTTTGTCCAAGTTATCTATATATATCTCATTCAAACATGTTGATAACCTGCAATAGACATTCAACATGTCATTTGGCAAGTTTGTAAATTGAAAAAATAAAAAATGAAAGTGGCATGTTTGTATATAAAGAAACAAGCATATGATGCTTGTTTGTTTCTCGTCCAAATCCAACAACAGACATGGATTTCTTCCAGCGAAATTTGGCATCTCACGACACAAGGATCTGAAGAATTGCAATATTCTGGTATGAAGAAAAGGGGCATTTTATGTTGGTGAAACCAACAGCTATCAAAAACTTGTCAAATGTCACACAGCTGATGCTAGAACAAACAATTCAGAAAGTGGTCGCTTTGAACACTTCTGGACCAAATTACTGCTTTTCAATGAACATCCTTAACGTCATCAATGAAAGGGGATATATACATCTAGAAACATGTGTATAAAAAGATGAGGCATCACAACAATGCTTGTGTTATCAATACAAAAACAGAAACTTCAACAGAAGCTATATAGAAAAGTTGACTATTAAAGAAACACTGAATTACATTCCCTTTCAAATTCATGCACCCCAACTTCTAATGCTTACGAGCTCAAAGGAACTAAAACAGTATAACAAATTATTGTAGAAAGAAGCTTACAAAAATGGTTCACTATGTTACAAGTAAGCTTATATGGCATGGAAGCTTACCAGAAAATGGACCAAAGGAAGCTGCCTGATTGCAGGTTGTTTGGCCACATTTCACTTCAAAACTCTCCCAGCGATGGATTAGAATGTACAATCACCTGGTTAAAAGCAGGTGGCTCCATCAACAAGCCACAATCAAACTTGACTTCAATATGGATTTTCAATTATGCCAAAAGAGGAAAAAAGGTCTTGCTTATTATCCCCTCACAGTATACATTCATCCAATAGATCCTCCATAGTTTGAGCTCAGGCATATAAAAACATTCATCAAGTCATCATTCCTAAGATAGAAAAAGTTTATACCCCAGTATGCAGGACACACATTTCAGAATATCTAAGTAATGTTCTTTTCACTACACCAGCAGAAAATTCACCAAGGAAGTTGATACATCAACCGAAGTTCAAGCATCTTAACTGGTACTTATATAGCGATGGTATTTAATCAAAAACAAGTTCACAATTAACATAAAAAGACTTCAAAATTGCAATCGATAAACCAAGACAAATTGCAAGCACTGCAAGCAGCGAGGAACGACGATAAACATATATATAAGCAGCAGATTATAGGAATAAGCATGTTAAGCCCTCGTAAAACAGCCACAAACAGTAGCCTCCATTCAGAACTGATTCATTTTAGACAAAACAGAATGCTCATGGATACATCAGCTAAATCCTCAACTTTTATCCCATAGAAAGACAAACATACTCCTAAAGTTAATAAGTGCACATGTGGTTTCTAACTAGCATTCTAGACTTCCAAACTACAGCAATGCCAAGAAGAAGATAAAAAGGGGCAAGAGTTCCAACGGTATCACTGCCCCCTCTGCTCCCTCTCCCTATTCCACTGCTCAATCCTAGCTCGACGCTCCTCACTCCCATCCCTCACCGGACTCCTGCTCCTCCTTGGACTCCCTCCATGCCTTCTCCTTTCACTCTCATATCTTCCCCCATACCTGTCACCTCCACTCCTCCTCCCACCCCCCTGGTAATCCCGCCTGTCACAATCCCTCTCCCTTTCCGTCTCTCGCCTATGGTAATGCGGGGGACTCACGCTCCTGCTGCGGCTCCTACTGCTCCAGAACCTGCTGCGGTGCGTCCCAAACAACTTCCTCCTCAGTTCCCTACCGATCATCTTAACATGCATAAAATTGCAATAACCGCCGCGGTTGCAATTATTCTCCTCGAATTGCCTACAGGTGGCCTCGCGAAAATCGGTGACAGGTGAAAAATCGGCGATTATAGGACGGCCTGAGTAATACCTTCCCTGAAAGGCATTCAAAGCAGCAGCAGCTTGATCCTCCTCCTTGTACTGGACATAGACATTTCCGATCATATGGTCTGCGAGGTTGTCGCAGACGTTGAGGCTCTCGATTTCGCCAAATTTGCTGAGCTCCTCAAAGATGTCCTCGTAGAAGTCCTCAAAATGCTCCTGGATCTTGTGGGGGTCGATGGGCTGGCCCTGGGCGTCGACGCCTGGGGTGATCATGTCGGGGCGGTGGTACATATTCGACAACAGCAGCGTGGGAGATATCGTGGGACGGTTGTGGAGGCGAGAGCAGCGGTCGCCGTGACGGCAAGCGCCGATCTTGAAGTAGAACGGACAGTTCACACGGTCTTTCTCTGTTCCAAATATCGAAGCCAAGTGCTCCGCCATTATTTATAGATTGAATTACTCAGTCAAATTTCGATAAAGGAACAATAGGGAGGAGAATAAGCGATTCGTGTAGGTTTTGAAAAAGTGCAAAAACCCTAATTTTTGCGGGAATTTGAATGGAACTGTGAATTGTTTCCACCACAGTTTAGTTGTGCGCAAGAGCAAGTACAGGGAAGAAAGCCGGGATCCAAACTGACAGAAATACCCCTCCCTTGCTGCTTATTTATAGTCATACTTCACAACGGTCTAGTTTCCGACCCGATTTATTTTAAATCTATTATTTGTTTACCATGTTAAAGTTAATTTTAAATTTAAACACTTAAATGTGTTAGAATTAATTAAATCGATAAAAATGTAACTATTTTCTTAATTTTTTATTTTAAAAGGACAACTAATAAGATCAATGAAATTTGTTTTACAATTCCTAAAAAATTGAAAAGATGTTTTAGTATTTATGAGATATATTCAATTTTCTCTTAAATTTAAACACTTAAAGTGTTAGAATTAGAAATTCAATTATCTTAGTGATGATGGTATGGATTGTTTGGAGGTAGACTAGGCTAATATCCAATCTGATTGACCAGACAAAAGGTTGAAAAAAGACGTTTGATGATGTTGTTAGATTGAGTTCTGTAATCAATAGTACACGTCAGGCTAGTCGAGGGGGCATCGACTAAGACACTTTGACACTCAAATAAATATTGTGATTGACTAAAAGGTAGCAGAGTGAGGGCTTTTAGTAATATTGAACATACCTTGTTGAAGGGTGGCAATAAGATATTTATAATCTTTCTAGTGATGTTGATTTGTCTATGATGTCCTTATGTATATAGAAAGGGCCTTTATCCTAGCTTGAGGACCTTCAAGTCTTCTCCAACTTATATACTTTCCAGGTGGTGCTTTATCCAGCTCCATAGGACATGGCAGTACACAGGAGGCACACACTACCTTAACACAGTAGAAAATGTGGCTTTGTTGGTTGTACACGTTATTAATGTGGAGGCACACCACCTATTAGAGCATTTAATGCGGTAGAGAGGTGGTCACGTCTATTCGACCTCTTAGGTTGAGGAGAATACTTGCCTGTAAGTCATTTGCGAGGAACTCTGGTTGATACGGTAGAACTCCATTGGATTCACATCTCTCTAGTTGAGTGCTCCATGGGCATCCTCAATTTGGCCGACCACACTTTGGTCGATCGTGCATAATATTGATACTCGTGCTGACTGAAAGGCCTAGTGAGATTGGGTTCGATCGATAACATGGTCAATCACTAATTGGTTGGACCTATTAATGAATTGGACTGTTCTACATCACATCTTTCATCTGGTCAAGTCTTATTGGGTTAAGCCTATTGGGTTATCTCATATCATAAGTCCGCTCCACTTTCGGTTCCTTATATAGATGGTCAACGAGCAAGAAATGAGGAGTAGATGTTTTGCAATAACTGGAGAGAGTCGACGAGTACTTTAACATGTTGGTAACATTTATATTTCACAAATTGACCAGGGTTTCAGTGTATTTAATGTGATTATTACAACTGTGGAAAGGCAACTAGCGGATATGTAATTAATAGCCGATAACTAATCAATTTGGCCAATTGAGTTACACACTAGCTGAGGCACATAAATAGGTGAAATGAAGACTTTCATTTCACACTTTCACAGCATCATGAGAGGTTGAGATCAATAATTTACTGCTTTCTCCACTATTCGAGTTTAATAGATTTCATTTATTGCATAAGTTTTCTTTGCTTTTGAATAAGTTCCTTTTTTTTTTTTTTTGCTTTCAACCATGCATTCTATATGCAGTATGTTGAGCATTTTTGGGAAGTATAGCAATAGGGGGAGTAGTAGTAAGGAGATGAGGTTGGATATGGATTTGACTAGAAGGGTAGATGAGCGAGTCTAATGATTCATCTAGCAATAGTTCAACCTCTTCTAACAGTTCAAGCAAATATCAAGGTAACATAGGGGATGGTGTCAGGCTGACTTAGCCTCCAATGTCTCATAGTCAGTTGTTTACTCCTGACCACTACAATGAGATCATATCTAAACTTACAACTAATAACTTTGCGCTGCTTAGGGAAGTGTATCATATTTCCCCAGGGCATGAGCTAATCATCCCCAATCCCACTATTAGGATGCATTGACCACTCATTGGTTGTATAACAGTGTTCGAGAAGGCTTTGAAGTGTAGGCTTAGGTCCCCCTTGCACAATCTATAGTAAACCTGCTAATAGGTCTTCAAGTTTGTATAACTTAACTCCTTCCAAACTACTTCTCAACTTTATATAGTTTTGTCGTCTTGATGCACATACATGACCAACTTCCTACATTTGCCAATTTTTTAATCTTTTCCACCTCTTGATGTCCCAGAAGTCAGGTAACACTGAGGAGTTGGGCTTCTGTTATCTCATAACCCACACTAGTTGAAAATTTTTGGCTACTCTGTACTTATCCCATGGCTAAGAGTGGAAAAAATGATATTTTTATGTTCATGTACCCAGGGGGGTCGATTTTAACATTTCTAGGGAGTCATGGAGAGGGCATATTTAGATATTGGGAAACGAGATCCCTACTTAGTTGAATACCTTCATTTAAAATTTAATCTAGTTTGGTCAAATGGAGGCGACTGGCTATATTGAGGAGAGGAATTTGGTACTGGCAGGCTTATTGCCCATTCAAATGAACTTGCCTGTTGATGCTCGACTAGGTATATGCCTTTATTAATTCTTTCAGTGACTATCTACTTTAACTTTCTGGTCTATGCTAACATATTTGTTTTGTTGCCTTTTTATATCAAGTTGAAGTTATGAATTATGCCCGATAACAGGCAATGGCACATCAACAAATGGTGCACGAGTGTTGCCAGGTGAACACCAATCGAGAGGGTACTTGTCAGGTTATTTCACAGCCACAAGCAATATTGCCTACTTATGCGTCTTAACCATCTCAACGAGTTCTTGTTGGGACCAACAACCCTTTTGCTTGGCAAAAGAAGCCAGCGATTGAACAATTTGGACTCACTTAAAAGAAAACTACCACTGAAAAAGAGAAATGGAAAGCTATTGCCTGACCCGCCTAATCGAGATTGACCTTTTTAGTCCTTGATCAAATGACAACCCGTTTCCACTGCTTAACTTTCCATGACCACAGTTTGCGATCGAGATTCAAATCTAAAATTCACAATCGATAATGTTGGTGGGGTCGAGTGGGGTGGAACCTCTAAAAGTGATGATAGCCATACTCTTTATGTCTAACCAGAAAAAACCACTTGAGATGATCCAGCTAGAGGCCCTAGCATATCACTATAATATGGTAAGTTTCTAGTTGAATTCTAACTCTTTTTTCCCAATTTTGGGTTTAAAATTTTTAATTAAACTTGTTGTCATTGCAAGTGAACCAGCTAGGTTACCATTTTAATCGAAGGCCGAAGCTTGGTGATAGTGAGGAACTTCAAAAGGGGCAAAATGAGATAGAGGTGGCTAAAATTTAGCTCAACTCCATGCAATCAAGGATAGAGTAGTTAACCAAGCAACTTGAGGATAAGGATACATAGCTCCTGGCTATTGTAGAATAGAAAAGTAAAATGGATGAGTTGTTGTTATAAGTCAGATTAGACGCTTAAGCTAATTACAATGTTGGTGGAGCATATAGGCATAACATCGCCATGAACTATGCTCGAGCGGAATTCTTCAAAGCGCTCCTGGGGAAATAAAAGAAACTTTTTGACAATTCATGCTGTGCTCGACATTCCAAGATGCCAGTGTCATCTTCTTGGTCTATGATGCAAATGAGGCCTTTGAGAAGGCTTTAAAGTAGCTTAAATTCTTGGGGTACCAAAGTCATCCCAAGAACTGAGCGTAGCTCAATTCCATGCAAATGGAGCAGCTCTAAGACTATCTGAAACCCCCACTAATCAAAGAGAATGCTACCATGATCGAATTAGATGCTGTACCTGCAGTCAGAGCTATAGCTGCCCCATATCCCAAGCTAGTTCAGGTGGCCAATGAATTTGAGTTCGCAATTGAGTTTGCTTTCGAAATTAGGGATGGCAAGGTCGACATTCCTATATTCTTTTCTCCTATCGAGCACAATTGTTTGCTTGAGAAAGTGAGGCCTTCTAGACTAGCAACTGTGGTTTAGCCAACTCTTATTATAGTACCCAAGCAGGAGGTTGAAAGCCCTCTTGTTGTTGTGGCTGTGCTATCAGGCGATGAGCTTGATCGAGCAATCGATGAAATTGTAGTTGATTTAGTTGCTCAAGCTGGAGAATAAAGTACTAGGTCAAGCTGAGGCTATAGCTATCATTACTATTTTAATTCACTAAATTCTGTTCACCCTACAATGCATTTGCTCTGATTACTTTTGTAATTTTGTAATTAGATGCTTAAGTATAATAAATGGAACTTCTACTTATTCACGTGTACTTGATTCATTTTTTCTTTCTTATTACCTTTCTATTTAGTCGATTGCTTGCACTTACAGTGATGAAATAAACAATCTAATTTCAAATAAGAAGTCGTATAGCATAATCTCCTAATAAAGGAAATGGGTAAAGTTTAATTGGTTTAGAACCAAGTTAACGGTCAATTACGAGATCGATTTATAAAAGAGTAATTGAATTAGTCTAATGATATTCAGATTGACTTAACCCATTTAAAATAATCTTTATTGTCAACTATTTAGCTAACTTGAGTTGTTTTTGCCTCTACACGAATAAGCTGGCACCATGGTCAATTATGAACCAACTTTATTAAATGAACTTCAAGTTTCCAATAATGTTGTCGTTGTGATGCATATATGGGTGGATCGACTTGCTTGCAATGATCAATTATAGGGTTGATTATAAGTTGTGTTCGATATTAATCCACCGGCTCATTTATTGAATAATTGGGATTTGAAGTCATATTTGGGGTCGACTACGAGGTTGACTTGGGCTAGAAATCCTTATTTGCAGCTTGAACCCGTAGTTTGTGGTTTGAAACCAATTTAATGTCGACTACAAGGTCGACTTTAAACAATTAACTTGTTTGTCAATTTCGTCTATAAGCTTTAGTTTATAGTTTGAAATCGATTTGTGGTCAACTTTAAGCGATGAACTTGTTTGTCAATTTGGCTTGAAGTCGTAATTTGCTGATGTGACTGAATAGTTGTAGAAACGTAAATAGCATTTATTGATCTGGAATCATATTTCAGTATAGTTTAGTGTAGACCTTAGTCTCTTTACACGTAAAATTTTTTCAAGTTCACTTCGTTCCATGGTCGGGGGAGCTCGTTGCTATTCATGTCCGAGTACTAAAAAAATTATTTTTTGAGATGAAAATTTGCAACGAAAAAAGTCCATCAGAAAATTCATCACAAAATTTTCTATTGCAAAATCCATCGCAAAAAAGGTTAAAAAAAATGTAAAAAGAATTTTCAATGGAAATATTTGTTGCAAATGTGAAGTTTTGTGATGGAAATATCTGACATAAAAGTAAAGTTTTGTGATGGATTTGAATTCATCACAAAAGTTTTGAACTTTTTCAAAAATTTTGCGACAGATATAAATCTGTCGCAAATTGCTATAAAAAAAATTTCAAAAATTTTGCAATAGATATAAATTTTTCGCAAAATTGTTGTTATGTGACGATTCAAATCTATCACAAAACTTAGCTGAAAAAATTTTAAAAAAATAAAAATTATTTACGATGGAGTTAAATCCATCACAAACTGTTGCGTGGGGAAATAAAGCCCTAGCTTCCCCTCCCAAACACACTAACATTTCCCACATTCCTAAGGGGTATGTTTTCTTTCCCTTTTTTTATATGATTTATGTTAAATTGGCTAGCCAACCGGCTGGTGATGGACACGAGCTAGTATGGCTAGCTGGCGTACTAGCACACACACTAGCTACTGGTCATCGGCTGGCTTGATCTGGGATATTATTTCTATTAATTTTTTTTTGAAAAATTAGTTTTAATTTTAAAAAATACTAATGGTTGTTGTTTGTTTAATGTCTCATGTTTGGAGAATTTATATTTTGCATTATCTCCATTAAATAACGTAATTTTCACAATTATGTTAAAATTTGATTATCTTTGATTATGTTTTAGCTAAAATTTGATTACATTTTAGTTATTTCCATTATGTTTTAGTTAATTATCTTAGTTAGTTAAAATTTGATTTATGTGTTAGTTGAAATCAAATAATGATTTATTTATTAGTAATATAATTTGATTTAACATTAATAATTATGTATATATTAATTAAATTTTGAGTTAAATTTTATATTCATTTTAAATGTTGTTATATTTGTTAGAATTATGTTTTTATTTGAATTAAAAATTTTATTAGAATTTTTGATTGAGTTAAATTTTATGGTACTCTATATTGAATTATATTATATTTTTAAATTTTAATTTAGTTTAAGGAATTATGATTTATGAATAAATATGTGCACTTGTAACATGTGCCTAATGATGCAGGCTATCTCAATTCTGGCGAATACCTTTTGTAAGTTTTGAGTTTTGTGAAGAATTTAGATGTAAGTTTGCATAACTTATTTTGATTTTATTTATTTTTTTAGCACAATACATTAGAAATGTTTAGAATTAGTGGAACTAAGAAGGAGGATGGGATGTTGGAGGAAGAGGTGAAAGCTTATCATTTATTGCTGATTGATTTTTAATTGCTTGCATGATGATGATGGGTATAGAGGAGAGTGTTTATGTGCTATTATGTGTTTACAAATATTATTACATGTTTTCAATTGAAATATTACTACTTATTATGTTGAGTTTTCTTTTTTGGGCAAGTTGGATATCTTATTTTAGGAAGGTGTTTGATACACATTATTATGTAATGTGAATTTATGTAAAAACTCATTGTTGATATAATATATTGATTGCAATATTTATGATTATTTTTTCATTATGATGGTGATTCATTTAACGTCATTTATCTATTATAATTTAAATAATTAGTATTTGTTATTGATGTCAAGTAATAGGAAAGGGAAAAAATAAGGTTGTTCAGTCTAGCACTAGATCAGAGTTGTTTATATCTCTACACACTCATCCAGATATTGTGCCGGGTAATTCTTCATTACATGTGTCGCCTACTCCCTCATTTATCCTATCTACACCAGTATCTACAGATATTGAGAGTACAAATATTACTCAAAAGACCTTTATTCAGCCTCGAGGGAGAAAGTAATATTTTTTAATTTTTTTAATTACGGTAATTTATAATGTTATGTGTACTACTAAATTATATTTTATCTTTATAATATGTGTTGTAAAAAATCTTTGTGAACTCCGAGGAGTTATTATGTGTCTATGAGATAAGTACTATTATTAAATGACACTTATGAGAAGCGTGGAGATTATGGAAAAAGATTCTAGATGGAGTTAGGATGATGCGGTTTGGGGAGTTTGAGGTAAAAATTATTTTAAGTATCATATATGCTTTTCTTAATTAGATTTCAAAATGGAAGAGTTCTCTAAATATTTTAAATTATTTTACGTGCTTTAGAAAAAATTTACTTGGTATGAACATGAGAGAGCACATATTTACAAAATATTTAAGCATCGTGGCTCAGAGATATTGAAAAATAAGTTACATCGAGCACGTTAATCCAAAAAGAAGCCTATTTAGATGGGAGATGAGGTTTGGGGTAGATTGCTTGAAGAATGAGACAATGATGGATTCCAAAAGATAAATGCTCAAAATAACGTGAATCGGGATTAGACTATGGTAGTGTGGGATTTCCACTTCATCAGAGTGGTTGTATGTCACACCTATCACACAAAGATAAACTGATAATTTTTATAAAAGTATCAACATTTAATTTTAGTTATTCTTGGTTCCTAATAAATGTGTTTGGATGCAGAAGAAAGAACTTGGACACCCACCTATACTTACAGAATCATTTATGCGTACACATTTTGCATTAAATGAAAAAGGTGATTGCATATGGGTCAACGAGCGTGCATAAAATACTTATGTAAATAGTATGTTATATAAAAACAAACCAATTTAGAAAGTTTAACTGTTATAATTTTTATGTTATGACGATCATCCTAATTTATATAAAAACAACTAATCCTGTATGTATGTTGATCATCCTATGTACTTCATGTATAGAATATATTCAATAGTCAACTAGAATAGTTATTTAGTCAAAGTTCAAGCGATGATGTTGACAGTTCTTCGGTTCCCGTGTAATCTCAGCTTCAAGTGAAAGTTCTAAGTTATTAATCTATATTTTGTCTCATTTTCAAATTGAATTATTTGATTTCTATTAATTTGTGAAAATATTACTTGTGCAGGTGTGGAAAGATACAGTAGGCAAATCGAAGAAATGACGAATCTATAAACTTGAAAGTGAGGCTTCCTTTGTCTCGAGTTACTCATCTAGAGAACCTCATGATCAACCTCATGAAAGTGAAATGATTAAGAAGTTGTAATAAGAAATGATGATGTTAAAAGAAGAAAATATGATGTCTAAGCAAAAATTCATAGATATGGAGATGATGATGCGACAGATATTCATGCAGCAGAATATGCATACCTCATCACCATCAGTTCATCCTTCAACATTATCATATTATCTGCCTACAAATCTCTCTTTCATAGCACCGAACTCACATTTACCTCGGCCATAGATTTTTCCTGCACCATCCTCATCTAGATTTTCTAATAAACAACAACAAAGAAGCATAGATGATGAGAATGATGCTTGATTGGCTTATATACGAATGTTTAGGTATATATTGTGTTAAGATGATTACACTTTGATGATTATATTTTAATACTTTTATATTGTTGAATCTATGAATATTTTTCTTATTTGATGTTATATATGGATTTTATGGAAGATATTGTTATGTTATCATTTGGTGGTTATAAACATCATTAAATATGATGTTGTTGGATTTATGAATATATTATTATTAATAACAAGTTTTAATATTGGAAAAATATTGCAAAATAAAAAAAATTAAAAATATTTTGCTACGGATTCTTCACAAACTGCGTTTTGCAATAGAAACATTTATTGTAAACAATCATTAAAAAATTGAAAATTTGTGATGAACAAAAATCCGTTGCAAAACTACTATTTTGTGACGGATTTGAGATGGAAAAATCCACCCAAAAACACCAAATTTGTGATAGAATTTTCCATCCCAAAATCTATCACAAATTTGCGATAGAAATTGATGTTGCAGATTTGCGATGGAAAAATTCATTGCAAAATTTTGCAATGGATTTTTGGAAAAACCTATTGCAAAAAGCAATTTTTTTAGTAGTATCTATCAATTGATTGGAATTGGCCCCTTTCATTTCAAATTGAGTTTACCCACATTCTTCAAAACTTCGACCTTTTTGAAGATAAGGTCCCCTATTTTGAAACTTCTTAGTCGAACTCCCTATTGTAATACTTGGCCATCTTCGACCTGTATCTCTACATTATCATGCATGCCTACTGTCATAACTTGTTGATTATCTCAAGGTTGAATTCTCTTTCAGAGTCATTTTTGATCGGGTTGTAGTGGATTACTCGGGTTATATGTTGTATCAATTCTGTTGGAACAACTGCTTTTGATCCATAGATTAAGCTATAGGGATTGTAACTTGTGGCAGTCCTAAGGGCGGTTTTATATGCCTAAAGCACTTCGGGGAAGTTATCCATCCAATTTGCTTTGCATCTTTCAAGTCGAGCTTTAAAATGGTCTAGGACATTTCTGTTGGTGACTTACATTTGCCTATTGGCCTGAGGGTTCCCAACTGAAGTGAAGTGCCATCCAATGTCCAGGCTTTCGCACCAGTTTCTCGTGCTCCTGCTTTGGAAGTGCATCTTATTATCTAATACCAATACTTTGGGCAAACTAAAATAACAGATAATATTTTTCCATATGAAACTTTTAATAGCTGCGTCGATTATCTTTGAGACCGCCTCTACTTTAACCAACTTCAAGAAGCATTCAACCGCAATAATCATGAACTTTCTTAGACTTGTGGTTTTTAGAAAGGAGCCGACTATATCTATCCCCCACTAGTTGAAGGGCCACACGACCTGAACATGCACTAACATTGATACTGGTTAGTGAGGTGTTTTGGACTTGACTTGGCAAGATAGGCATTTTCTGGCGAAGTCAATAGCATCCTTAAACAAAATTGGCCAAAATACTTATGTTTGATGATTTTATGGGCCAAAGATTGTCATCTAGGGTGGTTGCTGCAAATTCATGCATGGACTTCTTGTAAGACCTCTCCCTCCTGATGCTGTTCTGGTGTCAAACACCCTAATGGTGGCCTAAAAATTGATTGCCTATAAAGTTGACCGTGCTCATTGAGGGAAAACTTTACGGCTTGATCCCTAAGTCTGCATGCTTGTACCTTATCCTTGAGAACTTGCCCTTCCCTTAAGTAAGCTTTTATTTCGTTCTACCAAGGGAAAGTTGCTTCTGTGCTCTGCTCGACCAAATTTTAGTTGTAGTTGCTTACAGTGAGTTCGTCGATTCTTAAGAATGTGATGGTTCTATCCCTAGTTCTCTTTGTTGAGCTGGTGAATTTTAACAAGGCATCTGCTCTTTTATTTTCTGATCGAAGGATTTAGCCGAGGGTTAACTTCTTGAATTGTTCCTGTAACTTCTTAACCTCAACTAGATACTTGCTCATCATAGCTTTCTTAACTTCAAAGTTTCCTTCAAACTATTCTACAACTAGATGGGAATCAGTGATGGCTACTAGCTTGTTCACTCCTTTATCAATGGCTATCTTCATGCCCATAAAGAAGGCCCCATATTCTATTTCATTGTTGGTGACAGGGTAGTTGAGTTTAATCGCAAAGTCATACTCCTCGGCTTATGGAGGGCGTAAGGAAACACCTATTCCTTATCCTGAGAAAGTCGTTGAATTATCGACATGCAACGCCACATGAGGGATTCTTGGTTGACTACATCAGGCAAGTTAAGTCTCTCTACGATAAAATCTGCTAACACTTAGACCTTTATTGTAGTTTAAGGCTAGAAGGTGATGTCGAATTCCTTTAACTTGATAGCCCACTTTGTCAACCACCTCAATGTATTTGGTTTCAACAGTACTTGTTTCAATGGTTAATTCGTTAAGATAATAATAGAGTGAGATTGGAAGTAGAGTCTCAATTTTTAGCTGCAGTGACCAAAGCAAGGGCAAATTTTTCAATCTCCAAATAATTATGTTTTAGGCCCTATAAAGCTTTGTTACTGCAGTACACAAGTCGATGAGTGCCATGTCTGGTTGATACAAGAATTGAATTGATTGCTGCGGATAAGATTATCAAATAAATATGCAAAACCTCTCAATCTCAAGCATAGCTAGCATTAATGGCATTGATAGATATTACTTCAATTTGACTAGGGCCTGGTCGCATTACTTTGTCCACTAGAACTTCCTTGTATTTTTAAGAATTTTGAGAAATGGTAGGCTCTTATTAACTAATTGAGCAATGAATTGTCCTACAGCTATGATTTTTTTGACTAGACGCTGAATGTCCCAAATTACTCAAGGAGGTTTGATGCCTAAAATAGCTTGAATGTTTTGTGGGTTTGCTTTGATGCCTCTTTGACTAACCATGTAGCCTAAAACTTACCTCCTCTCACCCTGAATGTGCACTTGTTAGGGTTGAGTTTCATGCCAAATACTCACAATATTGAAAATGTATGACTGAGGTAGGCCAAGTGATTTTTTTTTTTCCATTTTGGCTATCATGTTGTCGATATAGACCTCCATGATCCTACCAATTTCTTTCTTGAACATAAAGTTCGCAAGTCTCCAGTAGGTTGTGCCTGCATTTTTTAGTCCAAAAGGCATGACCTGAAAACATTATACACCATTGTAGACCACAAAGGAGGTTTTATCCCTGTCCTTAAGGGCCATGAAAATTTGATAGTAACCTTGAAATGTATCCGTCATACTTAAACGATCACAATTGGTAACAGAATCAACTAATAAATCCATGCGAGGTAGCGTGTAAGGATATTTAGGATAAACTTTATTCAAATTAGCAAAATTATTATACATTCACCATTTTCCCTCATTTTTAGAGATAAGGACTATATTGCAATGCCAACTAAGATATTGAATTTCTATAATGTCTTCTGTCTCTAAGAGTTTATTGACATCCTCTTCAATGATTTAGCATCTCTCAGTGTTGAAGGTCCTGGTCTTCTGCTTGATTGGTTTGAATAAGAGGTCCACATTTAGGTGGTGGATGATGATACTAGGGTCGATTCCTTGTAGGTTGTCAGCTTTCCAAGCAAAAAATTAAGATTCTTTCTGAAAAAATAACCATTGGGCACTCCATGTTGCTCCTCAGTCAGTCCCAACTCTGGTTTGACAAGACTATCAATGGTGTTGAACTCTCTGATAGGTTCGACCCTGGTCTTCTCTAACTTTCATTTCTTAGTTTGATGCCCCTCATCAAGTTCCATTACTAGGACATCCTTTGAGAGTTTCAATTTTGGTAGAGCCTTTCGTTCACTCACCTTAATCAAAATTGTGTCACAGCACCAAGCTTTCTTCATATTGTAGAGAAGTTCGCTGGTTCTAGTGGTTGTTGGAAACTTGACCTTCATGTGATAGGTCTATGGCTCTCTAAAATCTTTCAATTTTGGTCATCTAATGTTAGCATTGTAAGTAAGCGTTCTTTGCCGAGAGGTTTCTCCAAATGATCTTCAGGGATGATTTTTGACCCTCTAAATTTGACCAATAGGGTACACATAGGCTCAAACTTCAGCTTTCCCATTTTCATTCTCTTCAGTATTTGACAAGAAAATTATGTTTGCAAAGCTACCATTGTTAACCAACATCTTCTTGACATCAAAGTTGGCTATCTCAATAGACACCACAGGAGGGCAATCCAACTTGTTTCTAGCCCCTTTATTCTCAATGTGTGAGAGGTTAGCATCAAAGAAAGAGATTGATTTTGCTTTGGTCGATAGCTGGTAGACTGTTTTGATCAAGAAAGGTTTAGCCGATTCCAACCTCTTTTAATTTTGCTTTCTTATTAACTTGGAGTCCCCTTTGGTTGGGTCTCCAGTAATGGTGTCAATTACTTCTTTAAGGGGTGGGCAGGGATCCTGGGCAGGCTTCTTTCTTTTATCTTTTTTCCTCGGGCTAACCAACCATTCTGTACGAAGAGTTCGGTTTGTTTGACCTGCTTCTTGTCTGAATTTTTTTGTCAAGAAACTTCTTTAGGTGTCCTTGTCGAATCAGCATTTTAATCTTATCATACAGATTAAAACAGTCATTCTTGTCGTGGCCTTTTTGCCAATGGAAGTAATAGTATTTCTTGGATCTTTTCATTACTTTCGTTTCGGTCAATTTCTTAGGTTTGTTGAGTAGGTTGTCATGCTAAATGGCAAAGAGCACTTCATTTCTTGCAGTATTCAATGGAGTGTAGTTTTGAAAATGCTTGATCAAAGGTTAATTACCATCTTTGTGCTGTCTATCATCTTTCTCTTTAGTCTTCTTCTTGTCGTTGTCTGAATTGCCATATTTCAGTTAATTTTTGTCCTCCTAGGACATGTACCTCTCCACAACATCAAGCAACTCATCCATTGTCCTTGGTCGCTCTTAGACCAATGCATTAGCACATTCTTTGTGTCAAAGGCCTAAGAAAGTATATTGATCAAAAACTCAATTTTAGGACTGTTAATCTTTAAAACCTTTGTGTTGAATCTAATGAAAAAGTCTTGTAGGACTCATTTTGCTTAACTGTGTGCAAGTAGGTATGAGGGAGCTTCGCCTTACTTTGACTAGTAAATTGGTAGAGGAACTTGTCATAAAGCTGGTCATATGAGTAGATCGACACCAGCTCCCATTTGACAAACCTGTCAAAGGCAATTCGTTGAAATGTGGTGACTTGCATTTTAGCGTGGATAACTCATTGTGGCCGTGGATTTGCATCATGTGCTTGAATTGTAATAGATGCTCGTTTGGGTCCAATAAACCATCATACCTGGGTAGCCTTGTAGGAACTTTAGCATTGACACTTATGTGCTCATCAATTATCTCTTACAAGAACGGCGACTCCTACTCTTGATGAAGTCGAGGAGCACCATCATAATGAGGGTTTCTCTCATTGTTTCTCCTAAAAATCTCTTCCAAATGCCTGTTCAACTATTGTACTTGGTGGGATACTTCTTTCTATTCGTCCTAATCGGCTTGGGATAGATTTCTATTTGTATGAGGTCTTGGGCGCTTAAGCCTATCGCACTGCGGGGCTCGAATGGGTTGAGCGAGGTAAACCACTGAATCAACCACTTCTTCCTGAAGGTTAGGTTAGGGTTCTTTCTTTAGGCATCACCTTAGTCTACTCCTCTCCTCTCTTAGAGGCCTCCCCTTGCAAGGTTGAGGAGTGGTGTTAGAAGCTAGGCCAAGCTAATTGTTATGCCTATTGACCACAGTTAATAGTTGAGCTGAAATCTAGCTTGATATCTACTTGCTTATCAGCTTCATAAGTTGGGGCATAGTCAGAGTGACTACTTGTTCTGACTGAGAGCTAGGTCCAGCCACATTTGGTTCTTGTTAAGGTTGAGAAGGAGGGGTTAGGGATCTTCTGTTCTCCTCCCTTTTAGAAATGGCTCGCCTAGTGTTAACCATTTGTTCTCACTCACAGACTTAAGTTTTTCATAGACGGCACCAAATGATAATGGTATAGATTGTTTAGAGGTAGACTAGGTTGATATCCAATCTAATCGACCAGGTAGGAGGTCGAAAAAGGAGGTTTGATGATGTTGTTGGGTTGAGTCCTGCAACTAATAGCACACGTCAGGCTAGTCAAGTGGCCCTTGGCAAAGGCAATCCAACGCTCAAGTCACTATAGTGATAGATTAAAAGGTAGAGCAACGAAGTAAGGGTTTTACTTATAATGAGCATACTTTGCTAAAAGAAGGCAATTGGATATTTATAGCCTTTATGGTAAGATTGAAATGTCCATGATACTTTTGTGTATAGAAAGGGCCTTTGTCCTAACTTGAGGATCTTCAAGTTTTTTTCAATTTGTGTAGTATTCCAAGTGGTGTCTTCTCCAGCCTCATAGGACATGTCAGTACATAAGAGGCGCACACTACTTTAGCACGGCAGAAAAAGTGGTATTGTTGGTGGCGTGCATTATTAATACGAAGGCACACCGCCTGTCAGAGTATTCAATGCGGCAAAGAGGTGGTCACGTCTATTCAATCTCTTAGGTCAAGGAGAATACTTGTATGTGAGTTGTTTGTGCAAACTCTAATCGATACAATAGAACTCTGTTGAATTCAAATCTCCTTAGTTGGTTGCTGAATGGGCATCCTCAATTTGGTCAACCACACTCTGGTCGACCAAGCATGATGTTGATACTCATGCTGATGGAAAAGCCTAGTGATAGGTTAGGCTTGGTAGTTAATTGGGTTGTTCCACATCATATCTTTGTTCTAGTTGAGTGTTACTAAATTAAGTCTGTTGGACTATCCCATATTACTTAAAATTGTTTCAACATATGTACAAAAATTAGTTGCAATAGCATTTTCCACAAAAATAGTTACTTCAGAGTAATCATTTGTTACTTCAAATACTACATCAAAACTTTTGCAATGCAACATCATGATTATTAAACAGTCGTACATATCGATTTCAGATAATATTATCAAAAAAATCTTACTTTCAAATTAGAGGATTATTTAAAATTTATTTGAAGTTTTTATTCTTTCTTGATTTTTTAGTAGTAATTTTCAGTTGATTGAGCTTTCAAACAATTTTATGTCCTATTTTCCTTGAGAATATTATTAGATACGCTCTTCTCTTTAATTTTTATACATTTTTTTGTTCTTAGAATACAATAATTCTTCACTCTCCTAATCTCTAGAAGTATAACAGGCCCCTATAATCAAACTATAAGAATAAGAGGCAACTTCAAATAACTGCATTATCTATAATATAACAATTATTAGTACATTGCACACAAATGGAGAATTAGATTAAAATTCAACCCCATCAAGAATTTTATAGTACTCAATACAAAGATGAAATTGAAACACAAATGTTTTTTTTTTTCCATCACTTGACAACAACACGTAGATAAAGATCAAGCTTTGGAGTGATGAGCTGATCTAATTAAGAATACAAAGATGGGTAGGTGTTATAATTATCTGGGCAGAGAGCTTGGAGGAAAATTGCGCAATGGGTTCTCCCTTAGCAACTCCGTTTCCCTGAAAAGAACAACAATTGGGAGTCATTAAATCACATAAAGAATTAATACTATGTTTGGATCTTGAATTATAGTGAAGAAAATACTATCATAAAATGATGTAATTGTATGCTTTAATTTTTGCATGCTTGTAATTTTGTTTTCTTTTTTCTCACTAGTTTCCTTGATCCGAACATAGCATGGCATAAGAGTTAGTGATGGGATTCCTTTGTGCAAATAAGTTCCCAGATTTAGTCTTACTTCTTAAGATCTCCACCATCCCCAGGTCTGAGCTGCAGAACTAAAAACTTCTCCTCCTCTTTGTCTTGTTGTTTTTGTTGTCTATATACATCGATTACTTCATCAGTAAGCAAAAAGAGTAGAATAATGCATCAAATTGCATAACTAACAGAGACCAACTCATTTCACTTTCTTACGGCAATAATTCTATTCAAAAAGAACCCAAAGGGAAAAGAAATTAGACGGTATTTGGCTGAATTTATAAACTTTTCAAAATATTTTATAAAATGTTTAAAAAATGCTTGATAAATCTTTTTGAAAATGAGCTTATAAGATGTTACTATTTTAAAAGCTCTTTTAGGAAAATTAAGACGTTCTAATTTTATTTTAAAATCTTAATAAACTCCTTTAATTTTAACAATTTTGTAATAACAAATTTGCCATCACTAACTTCTTATAAATTCCCAATTTTTATTTTATCCAAATACTTCAGTAATTTATTTTAAAAATAAAATTTAAATTTTACACACTCCAAAAATGTCTTATAAAATATAGGAGCTTATAAGATTTTTTAAATAAGTTTAGCCAAACACCCTCTCTTTTAGAGCCAATGCTAATGATTAAGTATTTCCTCAATCTTCCAGGAAAATCATGGCATCAATTCACTTACTCTGAGCATTTCTCGTCCACAAAGATCTCGATGCATGGACCTGGAGGTGGTCTTGCTATTCTCTCACCAGGTCTCTGAGGAATCTGTAAGAATCACTTGATCATAAGAAGCCCATTTGTTGCAAAACAACGCATAAAGTAGATTAGAGTTTCAATATTTACCTTATTTGATGTCCACTTGGAAGGAATTGCATTATTCTCTTTATTTCTTTCTGCTTGACCACCAAGTGACTGCCATGGTTTTATGTCTAACTTTGACATTTCTGGTTGATGACTCAGTAATGAACTCCGACTGCTATTATCTTTGAAAATGGACAATGTAGCTCCAGGAGCTCTAAAAGAAAGAAACTCAAAAATGTAAGCTCATTCTAGCTTCCATGATATCTTGTCTACAATATTGTTAGCAGTAGCATCAGTTAAATGTATACATCATTCGGATCATCTGATAAATCATAATTTAAGCTAGCCTCATTGATTTAAGAACAAGATTTTGAAGTGCAAGATAGGTCAAACCAACTTGAATAAGGCTTAACTCAATCTTAACAAATCAAGCTCAAGATCAAAATAAATGTTGTAAAGTTCAGAAGCTTTTGTTTTTTCGTTTTCTTTTTCTCTTTTTCCATTTCTCCATTCAGAATTTTTAATTTATTATTAATAACAATGGAAGAAGTTAATAATATAATGATTTTGCATAGCACTAAATGAAAATCATTGATAATTTTATATCTATTAATATGAAGACAAGAAATGTTAGTGAAATAAAATGACAATAATACTATCTATTTTACAGTTGTTGCTGCTGCTGCGACTGATAATGATAATTCGATATTATAAGAAAATAACAATAATCCAAAACTATATGTTAATTTAATAAGTGACATATAACAATAATAATGATAAGGATGGTGAAAGAATCAAATAATAAAAATATTATCCAAAATAGTAAAAGCATCATTCAGATTAGTTTATTCATTATTCTTTTTGTAAGTGAGTCTAGGACTTAATTTAATAAGCTCACTAAGCTCGTTAAATAATTTTAAGTTTGAGCTCGAGTTCATGTATCCTTAATAAAACTTATCTTCAATAGTAATTTGTTGTAGAGCTAGGAGTGCTAGCAAATTTCTAAGGTTGAAACTATACATTTTTAACAAGATACTGAAGAAGAAAAAAATTATGGTCGATGGAGCGTTCAATTTTCTGTTAGGAAGCAGGGAGCCAATCCACACCTTCAAAATTATTTATTTATTTTTTTATTCACCTCTTACTCGTTATTTTTCTTTTTCTGAATTCAAAAGGGTGAACTGCACAGTCATCCCACTCACAGATATTATTAGGAGTAAGCAAAGCAAGTAGCCCCAAAGACATCTTAAAATTTATGTTCTAACCTGTCAGGCTTCAGTTTTTTCCTGAAAAGATCAGAACTTTCTGAAGCTTGGTTCCCTGCTATCACAATAAAGTATTAGCTAACAGAAACTTTATAAGACACCCACAGAAACTGTACAAGTCGAAATGATAAATGGATAGCTTACCTCTTTCTTTAGTCAACACAGTTCCAAAGCTTCGAGCTGGTACCTGGTTCTCCATCACATCCTCCTGCCAATTGCCAATAGTATAAACAGTCACCAAGTTAAGCAAACAACAAAGAAAGACAGGAAATAAAAGGAAAAAGGCATCCAACATGCAAGACTTGCATACATCTGTAGCTTTCAGTTGCTTCATTGAACATGTAAGAAACTTCTTGTAGGCTGCTGTCAATTTTTCGACTGGTTGAGCCTTCCTATTACCCAGAAAGTTAAGTTGGGTCAGTTCTTCCATTGCAAAAGAAGATTTATGATGAGTGAAAGAATTATCCCTTTTTTTTTCAGACTTAGCAGCATGTTTCCTTGTGCTATCGTACCATGAAATCAAAAGTCAAAAGAAACAATACTAGAATTATTTACAAGGACAGTAATTTATGGCTACAATCTGGACATTAATTTATTGATAAGAACCCATTGGGAAGATATTGAAAAATTTATTATTCAATTTATAGAGAACGAAGGAATCATAACATATATACATGTCTTACATCACATTCCCTTTCTAGAAACTAATATTTCCTCAACAAGGGATGTAGAGTGCTTATTTACTGAATGATTTGAGATGCACATGAAGCCTTATTTATCCCTATATGCATCACAGATAGGAAATCTCAGGAAAAGGGAACACCAAAAATTCTTCTTCTCCAGATGCTTTAAAGCATTTATAATAAACTACTGCATCTCACAGAAAAAAGCTTACATCGATAGCCCACGGTTGAAGATTTCATTTGCAGTTTTATTTTTATTCTTATGTTCCATGTGCAACGCAAAGGAAATGTAGAACAACGCATGTGTCACTCCAATTTTATTTGCCTCCAAAAAATTATATAGAACTTCAGCATCAACGCAATTTTCGGCCTGTTTTACCATTTCAAATAAGAAAGTAACTATTAGAAGCATCTAAACACAATGTATATGCATGAAATGGAAAGAAAAAACAAGAAACTTACATATTCCAACCAAACTTTCAGGTATCGAAGATCATCCTTGTAACGGTCTTCATGCCAAAAAGTGCGCACGCATTGTTCATAAATCACAACTAATCCTGAGCAGTCACCACCGGGAGGGAAAGCCTCTTGAACCCATTTGATGCACCTTTAGAAAATTTAACAAGATCAAGAAAAGAGAAAGAACTATAAGTGTATTCAGTAACTTGCCTTGTCATTTGAATAAACACTACAAAAAATTCCACCGAAGTTACATGACAAGAATCAGATTATCATTCATACAACAGCCTCTTAGAGAAGAGATCATCAGCATGATATAACTTGCAATTGATATCTATGCCATTTCAGATCATCAATATGATATTCTTGCAGTCGGTTTTCTATGCCATTTCAGATCTTGACATCAGATCTTTACAATTCTAGTGAGACAAACATAAATTTTCCAAACTAAGTGGGGCCCCTATTTAATACTTCTCTAGATAAAATAATGCAAGTCTGCCTTTATCTGTTGTCAAAAATTGCTTTTACAGCAAGTCCTTGAAAGTTTTGCAGAGAAGTTACAAAATGTAAAATAACTATTTCTCATCATATGAGAAGTTACTTGAAAGTAGTAAACGGGTCTCCTAGGCCACAATTCACTGATACAATTCAAGATTTCCTTTTGTTAAGTGTTCATTGTAGGGCATATTGACGACACATGGTAATAATGAAAGGCCGTATAGTCCATGAAAGCAGAATTCAATTACTTAATTTTTATTAATCAATTGGATAATGAATAAGGACATCTTTGAAAGACTAGGTGTTATTAGGACTTTTGAAAATCTCATATCAACTTATTATGTTTCATGATTTAAGAATACGCAAGTATATTCAAGACAAGACTAATATTCAATGGCAAATTGCTTATTATAGCAACAAAATCCCACGGAACAAATGTTCTAGACTATTCACTATAGTAAGTTTGCACAACCAGATGCATTATAGTTATCATGTAAATCAACAAATACACATGTTTCTAATCACCAATAAGCAATTCCGCAATATTGAATTTGCAACCTCTACGTTGTTCTTATGCTCTTAGAATGGCCAGCCAATGCTTACCACTTAAAAGTGCTATCCCATTCTCATCCACTTTTCCTGCCATGTCAAAACTAACAAATAATATTCCAGCTGGCCAGAATAGAATAAGTCTAACATTACATATGCTAGTACCCTCAGTTCACAAAAACTTTCTAGTATTTTCATTGTTTCAACCTCATGACATAAAATCAAAACCGGTAATTTTTCAAATCATATGATAAATGAATGGATGGGCATAAAGCGAGAAACAAATTGATGAATTTAGAGGGTAAAACCCTGACTCTCCCATGAATAAGCCAAACAAGAATATCCTCGCGTTATATTTATTTATAGAGCATAAAAAAGATATCAAAGTTTCACTAAATGATTCAACATAGTCAAGCTGTATCGAGGAATGATTACTGACTCGAGCCAGGGCTGAAGAGGGTCGTTGCCCTTATACTCGTCAACGGCCTCAATCAACCTCCTGTTTACGCCAAAATTGAACAATTAATGCCGAGAAAAAGGAATATAAGTAAGGTGATTGATAGGTGAAGAATAAAGAAGTTCTGATTTCAGCACCTTCGGTGGTGGAGAAGAGAATTCTTGAGTTGGGAATGGGAGTGGGATTTGAGGGCTTGGTTGAGGAGACGGACGTTGCGGCCGCGCTTCAAGGGGCGGACGTTTTCTTTGAAGAGTTCCCACTCGTTGCCGCTCTCTTCCTTGGAAGCCAAGAACTCCGTCTCTGGATCTAAAGACGTTTCTATTGAACTGTTGCTCTCCATTCTCTCAGGTTCTTCTTCTTTCTATCTCTCTCTCTCTGTTTGTGCGTTTGAAATTTGAAATGGGGCTGAAATTCTTTCCTAGCCGTTAGAGGAAGGGTGAGATTGGGCCCACTAGTACTAAATGGGCTAAAACCCCGAAGGCCGAAGAGGCTCCTTGTCTGTGTTCGAAATTTTTGAAATCACGAACAATCCATAATAATTGTGACTCCACGAATAATCCATAAAAATCAGGGTTTGCTGTATTCAGCGTCAAACAGTTGGTATTAAGGACTTTAATCAAAAACACACACACACACCCACCCATCCACCAACCACCAGTAGTTATTACGGAGAACCAATACTAATACAGACGGATTCAAAAATGAGAGTATGAAGAAGTAAAATTTAATAATTTATAATTTTAAAATAAATTATTTTCATTAAAGTTGAAAGATATGCCCTTTTATATTATAAAATCATTCATAGTCATTAAGAACAAAATCATTGTGTCAGGCTTTGGACTCTTAACTCAATAGACATATATATTGGAATAAAATCTTATCTATGTCAAAAGAAATAATAGTTTTTATTGGATTAGAACTCTTCTTTGGGAAGGGGTGTGAATAAATAATACTCATTCATATCTAAGAGGATAACTCTTCTTTGTGCAGAAGAGACATTATCTAGATCTTTAGTTGAATTGAACTCTTGGAAGACTCACTTATAAATAAGCCCTCTTCCTAGGAGATTAAAACATACAACTTGAGATTAATTTTCTAAGGGCTTGTTCTCCTACATTTTGGAGAAATATTTTCCAAACTCTCCAAAAAATTTTTAAATGCATGCACGTTCCTCATTTTTTTTTTCAAAATACTACAATTTTTTACTCAAAAAATTCCTCATAATTCATCCAAAAAAATTCTATACCCTAAAAAGCACATCTACCCCCTAATTTTCTCACTCTATCTTTCACATCACTCATTTATTTATCACTCTCTCACTTCACTTACACACACACACACACGTGTTTCACCCTACAAACCTAACAAAAAAGTAACTGATTTGATATCAACAGTAAAATTTGTCTCCTCCCAAAACATAATGAAACAAATAATTCATTCTCAAATCATTTTCCATATTTCCCTCAAAACAAAAAGAAACACTTTGCACATTTTTTAAATTTTCTCCCAAAAATCCATTCCCTCAAATTTTTTTTTCTACAAAATGTCCAAAATGTAAAAGAGCAAGCCCTAACTCTTTCTTGGGGTATCTTCAAATAGCCCAAGGCCTTAAAGTGTGCAAGCTTGTGGAAACTTCTGTAGCAACCCTATGAGGCGAGAAGAAGAAATTGATGGAAGGTTGTTCGAGTTTAAAGAACGTGGGGTTTATATGCATCCAAGGCTTGTAGACGAGCTTCAATCCGGAATGGTATTCATAAGTCTTTCACTAATCAAAAGGCAATACTGGATCACCTTATATGATATCATGATTTATATGATTAATTGCCTTCACATGATCACTTGAATATGAATATGGATCTAACAACTTATTTTGAGATGTATAAATTAATTAAAATATGTAAAGATTAAATTAATTGAGTCTATTTATTTTTTAAATCTTTAACTAAAAATTTATTTAATTTAAAGAATTAAATTTTAATTTACGGACCAACAAGAAAAATTAAATTTATTTAAAAATCAAGCAAGGACAATTAAAAATGAGTAACTTTCAATTAATATTAAATGGTAAGTCATTCAACGTCCGTGGCAACTAAATTAGCGTCATTTCCAGGTCAAATTGATGCTTGAAGAGATGATGAACAAATAGAGAGGCCCCTTATTATTTTATCTAAATTTATATAGTAAAATGTTTAAATAATAAGATCCTAAAAATCCAACCTTACTCAACTTGATCAGAGACCCATTTAGATATATCTGTATTCACTGACTTGATTCGTCCAACCTATCATTAGCATCACCTTCCCAAACTCAAATCCCACTGTTCTACAATGGAACTTTATTTATAAACTGATTATCCGTTCCAGGAATTATTGGCTTCTCCATTCAAATTGTGACGATGATAACTAGTTGACGTGCCTTTTACTGTATTGCTATTTTTCTTTTTTCTTTTTTCATTTTACACTGAAAAAGAATTCAATTTTTTTGTACACTAACCAAAAAAATAACTAAATTTGATTTGCTATATATACATACAATTACTTTTATTTTGTTACTTTACATATCTAATTTTTGACTTACTGCTGTGCCTTTTCTCTTCCTATGTTTTTTTTATAGTTATATTATTTCTCCTCACTAGCTTTACTCTTTTATCTTTCTTTCTTTCTTTTTTTATTTCATATAAAATACTTGATATGGGATAGACCAACAGGCCCCTTTTACAAATCATACAGTTCACGAAATTCAATGTTAAATGATATAATTCAGCAGGCCCAACAGGCCCAAGAT